>JAODXP020008931.1:7500-12765 GCA_027497455.2 Sardinella longiceps
CTAAATACAAGTCATATTTGTGTGAAAAATTTTAAACTGGCTGACTTTTATAGTGATAAAGAGGTAAAATGTCCTTCGGTAAAACGGCACTCGCTTTATGTCAAGAAAGACAAAGGCAATTAAAATTATTAAAAATATTTCTAAATCATAAAATTTTCTCTTTGGCATATTTTTTCAAGTCTGTAGATAAACATTGTAAAGTATTTGCAAGATACATAACTTAAAAGCATTAGTAATATTTAAAACACTTTGTTCCGCAAAGATACATTTCCCCAAATGTCATTCAGTAAAACAAAGATAAGAAGCCATTTTAAACTGTAGACTCATGGTTCAAGTCATGTGGCATGGGATGTCATCATTCAGAGGACCCCTGAAGACCACCCAAGTTGGAGGAAAGTTTAAAATTTTGCTCCTAAATATAAGTTAATTTCACATTTTGTAAGCGTTGTACCTTGTGTCACAGATTTGAGTGTCATTCGGTGAAACATGTATTTATGTGTTTATAAAGTTTGTGATTTTTTAAAAATGCATTTAAATATGAAATTTGAAGTTCAATAGCCAAGGTCAAAGTCAATGTTGATAATAGGTGGCCATCATCTGCCTGTTAGTAATGAAAAAATAATGAAAAAATAAGAAATTTGTCACTTGGCAAAACGAAATGGCATGCTGTTTTCCTGAATGACATGCATTTAACTGAATTAGAAGTTGAGCATTGGCCATCATATCTCTGCATTGCTTTGACATATCAACTCCAAAGTTGGCCAGTATACTTAGGACCCCTTCCTGAGGGGGCCCAACCAATGGTGACCTTGACCTTTGACCTTTGCTTATATCTTTGACCTTTGTTTATATCTTAACAACTTAATTTGCTTAAATCTCAACAACTCTCATGTATTTAAACCAAATTTCTTACTTGGACTCTTTGACCCAATTCTGAGAATACACCAATATGATGACCTTTGACCTCTAGGGGGTATCATATTGGATTCTTTTTATCAAAAGTTAGACTAGGCCTAATTTATCCTAGGTCATACATTTTGACCATTCTTAAAAAAATGGTCTGTAGACCATTCCTAACAAAAGTTAGTTATTGATGTTTGCAAATTCCAAAGCATTCACCCAATGCAGCCAAACAACAAAACAGGAAGTGTTCCCTACAAACAGGAAGTAAACAGGAAGTAAGCTTATATCTCAGGAACGCTTCCATGCATCAACTTAAAAGTTGGTACTTGGACTTTAGAAGTCATCCTGAGGAGGATACAATTGATTGCTTGACTTGACCTATGGGGGGTGCTATATTTTGCTTACATAGCTCGTATACAGTAAGTGATGCATTGGCAAATTACGTCAAAACTTGGTAAATAGATGAAGGATCTCCTTCTGAGGACGCTTACAAGTTTGGTTATGTTTGACCACTAACAGGCACTAACTGTGCTGCTTGCAGCTAAATTTAGGCCTAATACATAAGTTAGCTGCCTGAACCATATGCAAAGTTTATTAAAAATGCTCCAACTCAGCATTGCTAGTTGTAACACATACTATTTTTTTAACAGATGCCTTTCCAATGAAGAGAGGGGTGCACGTTTCTGTGCAAATATACTATAAGGGCAGCTGTTTCAGTGCAGCTATGGAAAAGCGTAATCTAAAGCTTATTTGACCAAAGATTTAAGACAACATGAGACAACTGCAGTGGTGTGAATCAAAGTTTTCATGTAGTTGCAAGTAGTTACAAGCCGCTAAACATTCAACATGTCAAATCGCAGTTTCAAGGTTGCATAATGTCTTTCTGTGGAAACTGTGAACCTCACACCAGTGTCTAAAACTGGAATCAGTATTTTTTTCTCAATTAAAAGTTCACTTAAGAAGCCTTTTGTATCTTTTGTATTGCTAAGCAGTATCACATAACTGATTCAACCAGTGTCTGATTGGGAAATGCGCCATATAATGACAGCTGTAAGGGGGATTTTACAATTTACAACTTTACAAACAAATGATAATGCAAGTTATAATTTGAAGATCAACAGTCACATTCCTCATTCTTGAACCCCTTTAGATGCAGAATTAACCTATATCAGTGCACAAGTTCAAAAATTAAATAGAAAACTGAATCAAAGCAGTCTTGTCATTTGGTAAAACAAAACGTCATATGGTAAAACAGGGAAATTATTCAAAATTTAATACAAAATCTATAACATATTGTAATAATTCAAATACACAACAAAATTACTGTATGAAATGTTATATTATATGAAGTTTTACATAATTTGGCAGCATTTTTTACTTTTTATAGGAATAATGCTGAAAAAATGTTGACAGATGGGGCGCTTTATCTTTAAAAGACAAAATTTTATATAAATGCTTTAATAATATGGATATTTTTTTGCTAGCCATAAATTCAGTATACATCAACATCTTCATTATGAATTTTTTTGTGATTGGGTCATTAATGCTGATTTTAATATTTATGGAAAACAATCTGTTTTACCGAATGACATTTTTATGGTGTAAATACAATTGATTGTAATAAAAAGACAAAAAAATATATATTTTTGAGTGGGCACATACTAAATCAAAAAGTTAACATCTTAAAGTATTCAAAAAATGTTGAAATTGACTTGCTGTTGCATTTTTATTTTTTTGAGGTTTTGAAAACCTAAAACGTCACTGACCCGCTTGGAGCTGGGGCTCTGATACAGGGAGATGCTGGGAAACCTTAACAGGCTGTTTGCCTTGGAAAGCTGCAACAAAGACACACAAACTTTTCCCAGCAAACTCACATAGTTTGGAGCACAGCTATCCGCAAAACTACTCCAGCTCTGCAGCAGAGAGTCCCAACCTCGGGGCAGGGTGGGGGGGGATAGTTGATCTAGGGGCAGGGAGATGGGTGTTTCCATTTGAGCACAATTAACACTAACATCAAGTGTGTTTACAAAAGGCATGGTCCAGTCATAGTGATAGTGGAGTGTTAGATGTGCAGCCTAGTCTTGAGATTCATTTCACCCACAGGGAGAGAGAGTCCATGGAGACTGCGGCTTCATCTGAGTCAGACTAACACCCATATACTGCCCCAATGCATACTTAAAGCAGAGCTCTCATAGCACACTTAGATTTGTGGCTGCTTCTCTCAAATACACACACACGCACACACACACCCACACACACACACACACACACATACACGTGCGCACACACCACACACGACACAGCTGTCTCTCCTCTCATCATTGGCTGGCTTCGCCATGGGCCTGATTCAGCTCAGCGGGGGGAAGCTCTTCCAGAGCCCCAGTGGCGGGGGCGAACGAGAGAGGGAGGGAGTGTGTCGGCGTGCCAGACTTTAAGTGCATGTAAGACCAGCGGCCGAGTGCTCCACAAACACTCCCTTTCAGCCATCAGCTGTTTTTCTTGGGGTGGGCAGCGGAGAGCGCTGCCAAAGCACTTGAGCGTTCACACACTCCTGCATGCTGATGTCTTCCCCAGAAAAGCAAACAGAAAAACTCATTTAGCCATTGTGAAACCAACCTGGTCGTCCCTGGTTGCAATAACACAGCATAAATTTGAGCGTGATGACGGTTCCACTGAACGCAGCAGCGCGCCTAAAAGCACCTCCACCACTGACTCTGTGTGTTGTAGCCTGTGCTGTTTCCCCAGCTCATCTCTTTGTGTTGTGGAGCCTCTGATGAGGAGGGAGGGGATGTTACTCTCCCCGTGTCATATTGTCATAGCAGCGTCTGTGCCCCCACCCTCCCTCTCTCCCTCCCTCCCTCCCTCTTTAGGAAGGTGGGTGGCACACAGTGTGATTTAACACACCCTTCTCCCCGCAGCCATACATCTCTATGATGTAGAGACCTCCGGCTCAAGGTCAGAGGGGACTGTGTGTGTGTGTGTGTGTGTGTGTGTGTGTGTGTGTGTGTGTGTGTGTGTGTGTGTGTGTGTGTGTGTGTGTGTGTGTGTGTGTGTGTGTGTGTGTGTGTGTGTGTGTGACGGAGAGAGAGTGCGGCATCTTTAATCAGCGGAGCGGAGCTGCGGTCTGCGGGGTCTCAGGCGGCATGTTAAGTTATCACAGTGGGCCAAGATGAATCTGCGAGGCTCTCCGAGGAGCCGGGCCCAGAAAAATAAGGTGTGATTCTCCCTCCCGCCGTGCTTATTGGACATAAATAAGGCCGGGAAAGGAGAAGGGATGAGAAGCACAGGCTTTTGGCCTAATCTCCCCTGGAGCCTGACTCGGCATTAAAGCGTCCTCCTCACCCCCCCCAACCATCCCCCTTCCTTCTCCAGGACACCCAGCCACAGGCCCACAGCAGCACGCACCACTGGCCCAATTTAGGAGCCCTGTCATCAGAAAATACCCCAGGCTTTAGGCAGGCCATTCATCACCGCTCTATGGGCACTATTACTTCAGCATGTCACAGCTCACGCTTGCAATAACATGAAATCCAACGCTGCTCGTGTGTTTCATGTAGTAACGCTTAGAAATGTTCAATAACAGAAGGTAGCTTGCATTTAATGAGAGATATATAGTCCATCCTGTGCTGTAAAGTGCGTAGCAGTAGTTGTGATATGAGTATGAAGCCAAAGCTGTCACACTGTGCCCCCACTCTTCTTGAGGGTTTGGCTGTGGGGCTGAGGTCCGTGCTGACAAGGCAAGAGGCCGGGCCTTAGGGAGCCGTAAAACTTGTTTCTTGTTCTATCTCCCCAGGACTTCACCACGCCGGCCAGCATTAATTACCAGCCGACAGACCCGCCGCTCAAATATTTACCTTAGCGAGCGCTGGCAGACGCGGGCAAGCGTGCATAATGGCACGTGAACGCACACGTTAGCGTTAGCCACCACATCAGCTTCTGATTTATGCGCTGCCGAGGTCTGAGGGGGCTGGCAGTGTGGCCAACACAGTACTGCTGCTTTTGGGGCCATCTCTCTCTCTCTCTCTCTCTCTCTCTCTCTCTCTCTCTCTCTCTCTCTCTCTCTCTCTCTCTCTCTCTCTCTCTCTCTCTCTCTCTCTCTCTCTCTCACACTCTCTCTCTCTCTCTCTCACTCTCTCTCTCTCTCTCTTTCTCTCTATCTCTCTCTCTCTCTCTCACACACACTCTCACTCTCTCTCTCTCTTTCTTTCTTTCTTTCTTTCTTTCTCTCTCTCTCTCTCTGTCTCTCTCTATCTCTCTCTCTCCCTCTCTTCCTCTTTCTCTTTCCCTCTCTCTCCCCCCCTCTCTCTCTCCCTCTCCCTCTCTCTCTCTCTCTCTCCCCCTCTCTTCCTCCCCCCCTCTCTC
>JAODXP020008933.1:0-12657 GCA_027497455.2 Sardinella longiceps
CCTAAACCTAACCCCACTACCTGGAAGGCACCATTGAGGGCAAATAATACCAAAGATCGAATCTTGCTTGAACTTACAGTACATAGGGGGTATACCAGGCAGGGGTAGAAATGTGGGACTATAGTACCTGACTGAAGAAAGAAAGAAAATAAAACTCTTAGAGATGTGAGAACATAGGGCTGTGGGAACATAGAGCTGTGGGAACATAAACACGCTCCCTTACATTCTATGTCAACAATGTGGCGCTTGTTGTCTTCACACCAGGGGGGTATTCCTGCAAAGTCGCTAATGATATCGGCGCTTATGTGATTAAGCCTCGTTTGAAGTAGCGTCAACTCAGGGATGAGGCTGAAGCCATTCCATCAACGCAAGTTAGCTACGCCTGCCTCTCGTTAACTTAAACAAGGCTGCGTGCACGAGCTCAACACTAGACCTAAATAGGTGATTTAGGAATATCTGATGAACTGTCGTAAAATTTAGGCAGAACTAAAGAAATTTTGAGAAAGAAACTTCAATATGCATACGTCATATGTTGGATTTGGTGTGAAATAACTGAATATCACATGTTTTATAGTAGGCCTACTGGCAATGCAGAAAGTGGAAAAGGTGATTGAAATTATATTTTGAATCATAATGTTTGACCATTGCTTGTTGGAGCAAATTGCCAGTCTCACTGTGCTGTCACAGCAGACTTGCACCTGCGACTGAAATCAATCAATCATTCAATTACTTAAGACGTAGCCTACAACTCAAGCCACCACGTGATGGGACATGTGATGGGGCATGTGACACGTCTTTGATTATGCATGCATTTGTTTTTAATTCGTAACTAAAATAATTCCTAATAAATACTTCGAAAAATCAATAGTAGTTTAGTAAAAAAAGGGAATTCATGCATGATCGCAGTGTTTGCAAAACCTATCAACCTTTATTTGGTGGGAAAGATTATTAAGCAGGTGTATGGAACCTTTTTGGTGACTTGTGTTTCTGACTGATTGCATTTTCTGAGACACCGCTTTATTAAGCCTTGCAGTTAACCTGCCACGGAGCTGGTTAGTTTGGGAGCATATGTTACCCCAGCAACTCAGTAACGAGAGTAATGGAACTGAACTCACTCTAAAACTAGCGCCGCTTGCTGAAATTAGCGCGGCTTAGCGAATAGCTCCGTTGATGGAATACCCCCCTGGTAGGCCTATACAAAACTAGCACCATCCGATGTTAACACAAGGGAAGAACATACACTATGGGTCATCTTAAAACATCAGATTGGTGTGTCTCGATGTGATTTTCTTTCTTTTCTTTCTTTCTTGTAACTGTTAAAAGTAAGGCAAGGCAAGGCACATTTATTTCTTATAGCACATTTCATACAAAAGAATGCAACTCAAAGTGCTTTACACAAGAAGAAAGGAAGAAAAATAGAACACATCAAAAATGAAAAAAGAAAAGAAAAATGTATTTACAATGAACAAAATAAACAATAAACAGTATGCATTATCTAATGAGCTACAGATGTGACCTTAGCAAGTCATCACTGAATAGTAAAAAAAAAAAAGTAAAGTTGACTTGACACCTGGGATGTATTCAAGTTGTAAAATAAGTGAAAAGAAAAATGTTACCTGAGGAGGAACTGTGAATTTAGCTTCTCAAAATTGCCTTTTTAGGGGGGACTTAGGCCTATTGAGTTTTACTTTCCAGTGTTCACATAGCTGATGTGTAATTGTGCAGTTGAAAAATAAGTTTTATTTCCTCCTCAGATAAACTAGTTGAACATCAGTTTTATAGGCCTGTAATTATTATTATTTAGATGTAGAAGATGCTGCCACACCTTTGTTACTCCGGCATGGTCCGGTACATCTGAGGCAATGAGGACAATCCACACAGAGCTTACCACAAAATGCAAATAGTTTTATATAAACACAATTCATTTAAAATAAATAAGTTTGCCTTCACTAACCCACCCTGCAACAGTCGTTACTCTTCTAGGCACAGGTTGGATCCCCTTAACCCATAAACACACACACTGCAAATGAACACACTGCAAAGAATATATAAGGCACTCGTATTACACACTACTGCATGCTACACAGCACGCCAATACTATGCACACAAGGGTCAACTCATGAGACCAAACCAAATAAGAGAAGGGGGACATTCCCCTATAACCCAGCCAGACTAAACTGAGCGCTAAGGGAGCTAGCAGGCAATTACTAAAATACATGAAACAACAACACAAGACAATGGGCGTTTGCACACCGCACGCACACACACACACACACACACACGCTCACACGGATACAGTAGGTTTTTAAAATACAGACTTCCCTGTCTATTCGCAAGACCCCTCCGTGGGGTCTGAGTTCCCACTGAGTTCGATGAGAAGCGGTCCTGAAAGTTAGGCTACAGTCCGCTGTAGGAAGATAATCCACAATTGTACGGAGAACAAACACAACGCGCTTCGGCACTCGCTAGATCCCGGTCCCTCACTGTCTCAAGGGAGTATTCAGTCTCCCCCTCCTGACATGGGAATAACTCCCCTGTTTAACTGTCTTCACTGCCGGCAACAATAGAAGTTGCGAACAGCACCCTCCCCTAGGGATGTTACCTGTGGCACCAACTGTTCAAAGCTTGCGTCGAAAATATGAACTACTGTGAGGGAACACACTGCTACGGCGCTTAGTTCAGTCATTGATAGTCACGTGACCAGTGACTGAAGTAGTTATCATAGGAAGACTGTTGAGCTTTTTCATGAAAATAATATTAATCATATCCTATCATCTCTTCTATTTTAGGTGCAGTGTCTAATTTGTGACAAACAGCTGGCCTATAACAATAATACATCGTCCATGGTTAGACACTTTAGAGCTAAAGATGAGAATGAGTCTGCCAGAGCTGCTGCAAGCTCCCAGGGTGAATGGTTACTGTTTGTTAATGCATGGTCTTCACTATTCATGTGTGTTTTAATACATTACTTCATTTCTAGCCATAAGGGCTACTGTTCTAATTTTTTTTTGTTGTTGTTGTTGTTGTTGTGTTGCAGGCAGCCGGAAGGAACAAATCGATGAGGCCTTGTAGACGGTGGGCCGAAGGCCTCTATCTGCTTTACTTTTTCACTTTTGGACAAAACTGGAGAAGAGTAGTTGATTTTTCATATGTGCAATACATATTTTTTTTCTAAGCTTATTTCCGCTTGTTGGCAGCCTCAACTCGATCATATATTTGAGAAAATCAACTTTATGTTTCATAACTTTAGCAGGCATGCGTTATCAGGGCCACGCGTACTGCATACCAATCAAAAAATCGTATTCGCTTCACGTGGCTTGAGAAACGCCAATGAAGACTCGAGAAAGATAGAGTGCGAGACTGTTTGAGGAAGTAGAAGACGACTCGGCAGGGAGAGGTCGGCAAGCAAGCTGGATATCACGAAATTTGCACTATAATGTGTGTAATGATGCATGTTACCAACAAATTACTATTTTGACAGTGTAGTGTTTATAATTAAGAGTCTCCGTTAACCTACCTGGCGTGAACGAACAGAACTATTCAAGGTCTAGGAACATGATGTCCACAACGATAGAGCACAGCTAGAGCTATTGCTAACTGTTTTGCTAACTGCTGATGTGTTTGGACTTCAGTATAACTTAATATATCGAACAACACACCGATACTATGCCCTGTACACTTTAAACTAATGTCCGTAATGTTATCTTGGTGATTGTCATTCAGTTTAGTATAATGACATCTATGAAAGTTAGCTATTTTTGACAGATATATTTTCTCCATGTCACTGCTCTTTGTACCTGAACGCATGATGTGACAAATAAATGTACTGAATCTTTCTAGTTCTGTTGTTCAATCAAGCCAACACCTCGTTACATTACGTGTGCCTAAACAAGCATTCAAGTAAATAAATTTGAAGTTTAGTCTTCGATGGTCAAGGGCTAAAGCTACCTCTTTCTTTGAGCAGAAAGTGCAGGTGGGTAGGCTACATTAGCTATTGAAAATAGTACAGATATATATTATAGCAAATAGACACTAGAGTCATTACAAAGTAGGCCTACATTTTTTTAATCCCATGTGCTGATTTGCCTCTTTCATCGATATAAAGATAACTTACTGACAAGAAGGTGTCTGCGATTCATCTCTACAACAATGAAACAGGCTACAGTCAGCTACAGCCTAATAATGCCTGAAACGTTTGTGTTACTTCAGTTAAGCATAGTAAAGTGTCATTACTAACATGTTAAGATATTATACACATTTTCTGTGGTCAACGAAAAGATTGTGAAGAAACATTGTCCTTTATAATGTGCAAGCACTACCTTAATGATAACCGAACCTCTCCTAAGACCTGAAGTTGAAGAGATTCTGACAATGGGTCCAGCGTCAATTTTATTGTAATTTTTAGTAACAACGATTGTTTGTAAGCCAGCTGTTTGCTTATGTAACAGAGTTAATGAAATGTAGCCTAATACACAACGCATATAAGAGTACAGCCGCTCCACTTACAAGTGATAGCCTACGATTTGCTTCAACCTCTGCTGCTGATAGCTAGGCTACACTATAGCAGATGACATGTTTCTTATTAAGAATTTCACCGTTGGATTTATAAAGTCAATATTCTGCAGCATGCCCAGACAGGAACAAGGTAAGATTTATACAAAAAGTGTATTGACAACTATTATATGAAGTTCTATGATCTAAAATAAGCCATCTGAAGGGGATTTTGCAGCGTTTTCTGACATTGCTGCTGGTGTTTACATTCCGAGGGGGGTCCTATTGAACTCTTACTCGATTGGTTGATTTTTCCAAGGACTCAAAATGCCGACATTTGATTGGGTTATGTCTATAGATTTCCTTGCATATGCCCGAGGAAAATAACGATTAAAACCTATTGTTTTTGACGATATATGATCAAACCAGAGCTGCCAACAAATTTTGTTAGGCTTAATACCATTTGTTTATATCACAGATGAAAACTTGTCTACTCTTCTGATGTTTTTTTACAAAACAACACGAAAAACGCCCTCGGCCCACCGTCTATTGGTGGACATGGTTATTAAAGACACACAGCCATTCAGTATAGTTGATGATTGTGGATTCAGGAGCTTTGTACGCCTCCTAGATCCATCGTATGTCCTGCCATCAAGGCAAGCTTTGAAGGCCATGGTCGAGGCAAGATACCAGAAAGAGAAGGAAAAGGCCAAGGCCCTCATTCAGAAGGCCAGCGGGGTAAGCATCACATCAGACATGTGGACCTCTGTTCACATGGATGCTTACCTCGCAATAACGTGTCATTTTATTAATGAAAATGACGAATTTAATTCAATTTTATTGACTGTTGGACACTCTTCCGGACAGACATGCAGCAGTCAACATAGCCTCAGTGAAGACTGCAGTAATGGAGGAGTGGGACTCAAAACAAAAATCATGTGCCTGGTCACAGATGGTGCCTCAAACATATTAGCATGTACCTACATTCTTGGGGTGAGACATAGTCATTGCATCGCCCATGCCCTAAACCTGGTGGTAAAGAAGGCTATTGATCTGACACCTGGCCTAGAAGAAATGAGGGGCAAGGCCAGGAAGATTGCAGGCTACTTCACCTTGGCCAGAGAGAGGCTGCTGTGTCTGCAACAGCAGATGGGGGTGCCCACCCATAAACTTATCCAGGAGGTGGAAACCAGGTGGAATAGCACCTTTGACATGTTGTCTAGAATTCATGAACAGAGGGAACCAGTTGGTGCAGCTCTGGTGTCCTTGCACACAGAGATGGCTCCATTGACCTCGATCGAATACGAAACCATATCTGAATGCCTGGACATTCTCTCACCACTGAAAGAGGCGACAGTGGAACTTTCGGCGGAGAAGACGGTGTCGGGATCTAAAATCATCCCCCTTATTCGAATGCTGAGACACACAATCGCTTCTAAGCAGAGGCAGGCCAACGGGGAAATGGCAGGCAAGCTGTGTGCTAACCTTCTGCAACTCATGGGTGAAAAACTAATCCATTATGAGACTGCAAGCCAGCACTCCATGGCCACTCTGCTGGACCCCAGATTTACAGGGATGGGATTTTGTAGTGCAGCAAATGCCGAAAATGCTGTAAAAAGACTCACAGCAAAATGTGCTGAGCTTGTCCGAAGCTCCACAACCTTAGGCATACCATCACCAGCACAGCCTGAGGTTTCCTCAGCTGCAGAATCCTCTGGTATGAATCATCTATGCTCATGGTCAGTATTGTTATGCTTATTCTGATGTGCTTTTGTAAAGCCTTGTTTTTTTATTTCAGGGACTGGCCTCTGGGATTTACTAGACACCCAGGTGTCAGAGAAGAGGAGGGCAAAAAGCAGCTACTGCGAGTGCCACAGTGGAGGTGCAGAGGTACCTGGCAGAGCGGGGACAACCCATTAACATACTGGGCACAGCAAAAGCAAACCTACCCCAACCTTTATACATTGGCAAGAGATGTGCTGTGCATCCCTGCCTCCTCGGTCCCTTGCGAGAGGGTATTTTCCGAGGCTGGGGAAGTTG
The DNA here is from genome assembly GCA_027497455.2 of Sardinella longiceps. Lineage (NCBI taxonomy): Eukaryota > Metazoa > Chordata > Actinopteri > Clupeiformes > Clupeidae > Sardinella > Sardinella longiceps. The sequence goes on from JAODXP020008933.1 coordinate 6,532, forward strand.
TTAGTAAAAAAAGAAACAGGCTCAATCCTTCAACAGTTGAAAAAATCCTATTTTTGAATAAATATGATATTTGATTTCCCCCACCGTTCTCAAGCATCCCACTCTGTTCACAAGCTACACTGCTCCATGTCCATTAAAAGCACTTTCACAATCATAAAAAATAAGTATCCTGTCTGCACTGTTCACAGTTCACAAACACCTCATCCCTTATCACAAGGCCACTGTCACACAAACATGTGTTTCCCACTGAAAAACACCAATCAGCCCAACACAAAAATGTTCATGTTACTTGGTCAATAGACTAGTATTAGTGGCATGCATCTTAAAAGGTTATGCACTATTTAGTCTGTTTGACAGGGGAAACAATAATAGATGTACGCAAGGATTAATGTCAAGCACTCCTTTATTCATAGGCTTATATCTCTTCATTATTAACAAACAAGGACTCACACAGAGAAAATTATTTTATTATTTTCATAGGGGAAATGCGATAGATTTTATTGATGCAGGTAGAATGTTAATACTTATCCATTCATTCAAATACCCTATTCATCTTTAACAGAATGCCACCGAGTGTGAAAAATGTAGCAGTACAGTATTTCCACCAGCAGATGTCCTCATAGAGTTCTGAAGTTTCAAACCATTGAACCCTTTTTCAATGCAATTGGATTGAATGCTTTGAAGGTTCAGAAAAGCCTCACTTGGTCAACACTACACCCCCCCCCCCCCCCCCCTCCAGGTGAGGATGATTACTAATTAGTGTCCAATCACAGTTCAATCAGTTCCTCACATTCACCACAGGCCCAACAGACCACATTTTTCTCAGAACATTTCCTCATACCAAGGAGATGGAGATCGGAGATGAATAATGCCATACAATATTTTTTTCTTACAGCTTATCAATTGTTTGAAAACCAATAGGTCTATAACTGGTTCACCGAGGCAGAAGCCTATATAAAATGCCCTTTTGGATAGGACTAGTTCATTCATCCTTCCTTGCTCTCCAGATAGGCCTACTGTAACCGTCTTGTTGCAAGTTTTTGTGTTAGACAAGTTATTTCCCAGTCAAACATGTTCGGAGGTATTATTCTATTGATGTGCCTTGCGCTGTCATCACAAGAATGTCGTCCAGGTAAAGTTCAAAATCTTTTTACTCATACATCAATTGAGCAGCCAGGCTGTATGTTCCAATTTTTTTGCATCATTACGTAGTTTTCTGCATTATTTCATCTTCATCTATAGCAGGGGTAGGGAACCTATGGCTCGGGAGCCAGATGTGGCTCTTTTGATGGTTGCATCTGGCTCACATACAAATCTTTTATAAAAGAATGATAACGTTAAAAATGTAAAACATTCTCATGTAGGCCTATTTCAATCCATTCATCTATCTATTTCAGTCCAATGTGACTTGAATAGCAATTGTGAGAAATGGAAAGCCATTCACAGATGAGGAGTATGCCAAAACACTCTTTTTCTATACTTTTTGATTACTTTTCGAATAAAGATAAGATAAATTAATGAATAAAAAAACATGCCTGTATATTGTATGGCTCTCATGGAAATACATTTCAAAATATGTCCCAATAATGGCTCTCTCAGCCAAAAAGGTTCCCGACCCCTGATCTATAGGCTAAGTTACTACTAGGCAGAGGTGGAAAAAATTGATCACAATCAGAATCAATGCTTGGTTGCTTTAGCTACCCCAAGAATTGATAAACCACCTGCTCAGCGACCACAATCATGGCCGTAGCTTCAATAGAGGACACCGAGGTCCGGACCTCGGTAATTTTTTTCGAGCCGAAAATAAGTTTCAGACGCCAATTAATTAATCCTTTTGCGCGCGCTAGAGCCGCAAAACATATCGCGGGTTCTATCCATTGGGATCATTGGTAACGTACTTGCTAGGGGATGAGAGGGGTCAATTTCGGAATAAAGATCGCCTATTTAGGCGAGGCAAATGTCTTTATCTAGTGTTAAAGGCTGAACTTGCAAGATCACACATTATAATACAGACTTGTAATTTGCAGAGATAAGTTGACAACCTGATCTCATAGAAATCTGTGAAATGAACACAATTCTTAAAACTGTAGGCCTAATGGTGGGAGCACGTTATTGTAGACTTAATGATTGGAGCACTTAAATCACTGGACACAACTCACTCACTGAAATAAAAGATATTTTCTCCAAATACAATCAGAGGCAGGTTACACTGTTGACATCATAAATAGCCTAAAAAATTCTGTGCTAAAACGAGACAGCTGCATATTTAGCATTGCTCAGTGATGTAGACTATTGGGAAGGAAGGAGTAGCTGTGTCTCCTTGACTTTCAGTGGGTGTGAATTCTGTGTTTCCATCACAAAAAAAGTTTAAATTGATGTGCTTCCACCCTTGCATTTTTAAGAATTGTGTTCATTTCATAGATTGCTGTGAGATCATGTTGAAGTTCAACCAATTTCAGAAATGGAGCACCCTCATTCAATTTAGGTGCTGCAGTCTCACTGGTGGGAGAAGGGAAAGGGAGAGGGGGTTTGGAGTGTCTCAGACCTTTCCCTTTACTGTGGCAGCTATGCATATAATAGTGTATCTAATACAATACGTGAGTTTAGTAAAGTCAGTAGTGAGCAGGGAGAGTTCAAAGACTAGTTAAAACACTATTTCAGTAGATCTCCTGTGTTGAAAATTTTTCAGCGCGCTTAGCGCGCATCTCAGACCTCTTTAAAAATGCTGGCTACGGCCATGACCACAATCAAAGTTGTATGAATGAATGAATGAATGTTTATTGGTCATTGGTCAATGACATCTATATCCAAAGGGTACGGGCTGCACCCCCTTCTCACATTTTTAAAGAACAAAGGAAAAGGCATTTATCAAGGAAAAAAATACAACATTTAACAGAGAGAAAAGCTAAAGTAAAACTTACCTACCCATCATAGGCCTACACCAGTGTTATTTAGGCCTACATGTCAGGCAACAGCCACATGCATGACTGAGAGAGCACTTCCATTGGCCTTCAATGCCAATTACAAGTGGTACAAGATTTTCAAGATTTTCTGTTTGTTAGTTAAGAAATGTAGTCGTCATGCCCTAGCCTCCTAAGGCCCAAGGTATATTTTGAAGTTAATTTTCTACTTCTCTATGCTATTTGGGCTTATTGGAACATAATTAGAATAAAAATGAAGTATCATCTTTTGATACGGTGTACTTTTAGAGATTATTATGTCCACATATGTGGACTCTAGTTTTGAATTTCCATAAAACACCATAAAGTCACCATTGTGTAATAGAGGGAAAAACTCTTTATTTCCACCCTAAACAGCATTTTTTCCCCCTGACTGCTTTTGCAGTATATATAGTATCGCATATAGTAAGGACTTATATACACACACATTTTTCAACATCAGAGAGGAAAACGACCTTAGACAGTGCCATAGCATTAGAGCATTCTAAAATCATTGTCATCAAATCTCTATCTCTATGCACTGTTCAAAATAGTCTAAGAGGTCCAGCATGTCTGCCTAGATCAGTTTTGTCTTGATGCTGATACTCTGCAAGGTTTGGCATCAATGGAGTAGCCTTCCAGCGTATTCCACGCCCTGCACAACCAGAATCAGAATAAAAGTCATATTTTTAGAAGTACATCAAGTTACATTTTACCCATGTAAAGGAGATATTCTAGGTCTTTATTTAAAACATCCATAATGCTCAGAGCAAATTTAAATGAGACTTTGGGATTAATCACAGGTTTAATATCCTCACTGATTCACAGTTAACCTGGAGTCCTGGCTTGACTTTATTACTACCACAGGTGGTTCACAGTAGGAGCTTCAACCAAAATGTTCAATTATTTTTGACTCGAAATGTAATAATTCAGGGATTAAGTAATGCATGAATTATAGATTAATTAAATGATTAGTGCTGTTAGATTCAAAATATTGACGATACAGTATAATAATGCAGAAAACCAGATAATTCCACAGGGTTCACATACTTTAATAGAGGACCTGAATAAAATAATTTATGTATAAATGTGAATCAAATATAGGCCTACTTTTTTACACAGGAGGTGATCTTTATATTGCTCGTAGCTGCAAGTCACTTCAACAGAATTATGGTGTGAGAGAAGGTAAGTCCCTATGTTCTGACCATTTACAGCAAGTTATCTTGATCCTTAAGATTTTATTCAAAGTGTGTTGGGTTTGAATAGTGTGACCCGGCTTCATCTGATACTGAAACATAATGTGATTTCACCTGATGTCCTCATGGCCTCTTTACAGATGGTCTATATTACCTCGCCACCTCGACTGGATTTGTGTACCAGACCTACTGTGACATGACCACAGCAGGGGGTGGATGGACACTGGTAGCCAGTGTGCATGAGAACAACATGTATGGGAAATGCACTACTGGGGACCGCTGGTCAAGCCAGCAGGGAAGTAATCCTAACCTCCCTGATGGAGATGGTAATTGGGCCAACACAGCAACCTTTGGAACTCCTGAAGGAGCGACATCTGATGACTACAAGGTATTACTTAATTTAGGCAACAGCGTCCTTCCTCCATAATTATTGACACCCCTGGGTAAAGATGACAATAAAGTGGAAGTATAGTTTCATTTTTTTCTGAATTTATAATCCCCACCTTTGAGAGAAAGAAATGTATCTGGAGAAATAAATACAGATTTTTATTATTTTTATTTATATATTTTTAACAGAAACACATGTGCCATAATTGTTGGCACCCCTCGAATAAAGGATTTAAAGGAGCAGTGTGTAAGAAATGTACTAAAATGGCCCCAATGTCATGTCATTAGACATGAATGAATCATGTTCATATTAATATATTATTTGAAAAGCTAAGTTGCAGCCCACAAGTAGTGTTTATGGTGTCATTTCAAGTGGTGTTTGTGTTGTCCCCATTGTAAAGGCCTCATTATACTTCTGTAATACATTGTGACAAAGTGAGAAATGAACCAAGGATTTGTATAGGAGATGGTTTTGAAGGATGGAGACAGCTGAAAGCAGCACAACCCTACACACTGCTCCTTTAAAAATAATGTATAGGCCTACATTATTTTCAGCTGCTCATCAGCAAAAAGTTAACCAAAGAGTATGTGGATTTTCAAGTAGCCTATATTCCATCACACATAAAACAATGATATAATAAAAATTGAAAAGAAACATTAGTCAAATTTTGAGATGACATATTTTTAATAAATTAAGTTTGCTCACCTCTGTAAGACAAAGAATGGTACATGCTTGAACATGCATGTTTGCCGTTAAAATAATAACGAATAAAAGCACTACTAACTAACCTATAAAAAGGCGCATTCGTATCTTGCTCCAGTGAGTCGCCATATAACCCACTAGATTGTTAGCTGGTGATGCTAGATGACTTGACTTGCTAGCAAGGTGACATTACTTGCACTACTAAAGAAAGGCACACATAATCACTATACATAAACACAATTAGATGTTGAATTCCATCAATATTATGGATGACACAACATCAGAAGAATCAAAATGTGTAATCACTTCTGTGACGTAATGTTAGCTACTAGATAATAGCAGGGGCAATGAGGACATTTGATAAGCGAGTGTTGAGAATTAAAACTACTCTTCATTGAACAGGTGTCATGGATGAGATCAGCTGTTTACTCTGTGCTGTAAGTGATGGTAAAGCATGTTAACATTTATCTTATAAATCTTATTGGGCTTATCTGTAACAGTATTAAATAGTAGCCTAGCACAACTGGCCATATTAATTTCTTCAAAGCCAAATAGCTCAGAGCTAGCCTGGGAGTTCCCATGCTCCTTTGGATGCTTATTTCATTCCACTCTGCAAAGCAGCATGGTGACCATGGCCGTTTTTCTCGCTTACTTTCGGTATCCAATCGCAGAACAAAAAGGGATTTGTACGGCCCTCGATTGTGGTGGCTCTGGTATTGGCTCTGAGGTATGTACAGACGCTATGATAGACATAGCGCCCAATAAACGGCTCTGGACAATCGTAAACGATGCTTCCGCTACGAGAAATGCAATGGGTAGGTCCCCAGACTAAATATCACTTGTGATTTTAGTTTGGCATTCGCCAGGCTAGCTCAGAGCCACAAGGAAATTACTGTAGGTT
>JAODXP020008934.1:0-12767 GCA_027497455.2 Sardinella longiceps
AAGAGTGACAAGATGACATAGCAATAAACTATCAAGTATGATCTATATGATGAAAGTTGAATGAGGTTTCTAAGTTAAATGGTTGATGCCAAATTAGGTGCGTGGAAGAAAAATAATAATAACTAGAGAATGTAATTTCAGAGAAATTACGAGTGCATTGAAAGTGCAGTTGCTGTTTTTAGTGGATTTTTTTAGATGACTGGAGGCATAATTGGATAACTGACAGTTGGAATGGTTGAACAGTTAATTGAAGATGGAAGAGAAGTTTGAACCACATGACAGTTAAGTTGACTAGCATGATAACAAGAGTTAGCTTAGTTGAATAGCATCAAAAAACAAAAATGCTGATTAGCATGCTAACCATGTTAGCTAGAATGCTAATAATGCTAGCATGATAATCAGAAGACATAGCTGAGTTGAATAGCATCAAAAAACAAAAATGCTAATTAACATGTTAGCAATGTTAGCTAGCATGCTAATAGTGCTAGCATGATGATCACAAGACTTAACCGAGTTGAATAGCATCAAAAACTAAAAATGCTAATTAGCATGCTAGCCATGTTACGCTAAGCATGCTAATAGTGCTTAGCATGATGACCACAAGACTTAACCGAGTTGAATAAAGCATCAAAAACTAAAAATGCTAATTAAGCATGCTTAGCCATGTTAGCATAGCATGCTAATAATGCTAGCATGATGACCACAAGACTTAACCGAGTTGAATAAGCATCAAAAACTAAAAATGCTAATTAAGATGCTAGCCATGTTAGCTAGCATGCTAATAGTGCTAGCATGATGACCACAAGACTTAACCGAGTTGAATAGCATCAAAAAGTAAAAATGCTAATTAGCATGTTAGCCATCTTACCTAGCATGCTAATAGTACTAGCATGATGACCACAACACTTAACTGAGTTGAATAGCACCAAAAACTCAAAATGCTAATTAGCATGCTAACTAAGCTAACATGCTAATAATGCTAGACATGATGATCACAAGACTTAGCTGAGTTGAATAGCATCAAAAAACAAAAATGCTAATTAGCATGCTAACTAAGCTAACTAACATGCTAACTAGCCATCCCGCCATCGAGGACTTTTATTTTGAAATAGTTGTGGCCAGAGGAAACAGTTGATAGGAGTTATAGTTGATGCCAGTTCACAGTTGAATTGATTGACAGGTGAATAGTTGAGCAGTTTAAATGCCCTATAGTTTAAAAAATGACAGTTGAAGCCATAGACTGTATGGGTTGAAGCAGGTCACCACTGATTGGTTATCACCGGGTGAAAATTTGCATATTCCCAAGATGATTGGCTAAGGCCCCACTATGACATCACCCACTCTAGCCTCACTCTAAACAGCTCAATGTTAAGTCAATGGGGAAAGTTTTAAAAGTTTAAAATAGTCATAGTTTTAAAAGTATAAAAGTTACAAAGTTGAAAATTACAAAGCAAACGAGTAAACAGTAAGACCTTCGCAACGCAGTTTGAATGAAGTTTCTACGTTCAGCGGTTAGAGCTGAATTAGTTGCGTTAAAGAATAATAATAATAATAATAATAAGAAGAAAACGAAGAACAGTAGAGTGCATTTTCAATGCACTCTAATAAGAAGATAAGAAGAACAATAGAGTGCATTTTCAATGCACTCTAATAACTAGAGAATGTAATTTCAGAGAAATTACGAGTGCATTGAAAATGCAGTTGCTGTTTTTAGTGGATTTTTTAGATTACTGGATTAATTGGATAACTGATTGTTGGAATGGTTGAACAGTTGATTAGTTGAGAAGTTTGAACCATATGACAGTTAAGTTGACTAGCATAAAATATCATATGTTAATTAGCATTCTATCTATGCTAGCCACCATGCTAATAATGCTAACATAATGATCAGAAGACATAGCTGAGTTGAATAGCATCAAAAACCAAAAATGCTAATTAGCATGCTAACCATGCTAGCTAGCATGCTAATAATATTAACATGATGATCAGAAGACTTAGCTGAGTTGAACTGCATGAAAAACCAAAAATGCTAATTAGCATGCTAGCTAAGCTAACATGCTAATAATGCTAGCATGGTGATCAGAAGACTTAGCTGAGTTGAACTGCATGAAAAACCAAAAATGCTAATTAGCATGTTAACTATGCTAACTAATAATATTAACATGATGATCAGAAGACTTAGCTGAGTTGAACTGCATGAAAAACCAAAAATGCTAATTAGCATGCTAGCTAAGCTAACATGCTAATAATGCTAGCATGGTGATCAGAAGACTTAGCTGAGTTGAACTGCATGAAAAACCAAAAATGCTAATTAGCATGCTAACTATGCTAACTAGCATGCTAACTTGCCATCCCGCCACTGAGGACTTCTATTTTGATATAGTTGTGGTCAGAGGAAACAGTTGACAGGAGTTATAGTTGATGACAGTTCACAGTTGAAATGGTTGAACAGTTGAATAGTAAAATCATTTTCCATCAAATTAGTATGATAAGGACTTTTAATTTGAAACAGTTGCGGACAGGAACCGGCGAGGAGGACGCATAGTTGATGACATCCGGAAGTTGAACTGAATCTGTAGTCTTAAGTGAGAGGATTGTAGTCTGTGGAAGTGGTTGCTAAGCTGTTGTTAGGTAACTAAGGCGATTGATAGGCTGTTGCTAGGGTAGGTGAAGTGGTTGCTAGGGTGGTTGCTAGGTAAATCAAGTCAGTTGCCATGGTGGTTACTAAGTTGAAAGTATGAAAGTGGTCGCTACATGGTTGCTAGGCAGTTGCTAGGATATTTGAAGTAGTTGCTATGTAGTTGCTAGGTTGCTAATGTTAAGTCTATGGAAAATTTAAAAATATTTAAATCTTCATAGTTTCAAAAGTATAAAAGTTACAAAGTAGAAAAGACATTGCAAACATTTTCAAAGTATGACCTATGCAACGGAGTTTGAATGAAGTTTCTAAGTTGAGTCGTTAGATCTGAATTACATAGTTGAAGAAGTGGAATAATAATAATAACTAGAGAATGTAATTTCAGAGAAATTACGAGTGCATTGAAAATGCAGTTGCTGTTTTTAGTTGATTTTGTTGCAAATCATTTCAGTAAATATGATTGCAACACATTTAGATGACTGGAGGCATAATTGGATAAGTGACAGTTGGAATGGTTGAACAGTTAATTAGTTGAGAAGTTTGAACCACATGACAGTTAAGTTGACTAGCATAAATTATCATATATGTTAAGTAGAATTCTAAGTGCTGACTAGCATGTTAAATATGCTACCATGATGATCACAAGACTTATCTTAGTTGAATAGCATCAAAAAACAAAAATGCTAATTAGCATGCTGACCATGCTAGCTAGAATGTTAATACTGCTAGCATGATGATCAGAGGACTTAGCTGAGTTGAATAGCATCAAAAAACAAAAATGCTAATTAGCATGTTAACCATGCTAACTAGCATGCTTAATAATGTTAGCATGATGATCAGAAGACTTAGCTGAGTTGAATTGCATGAAAAACCAAAAATGCTAATTAAGCATGCTAGCTAAGCTAACATGTTAATAATGTTAGTATGATGATCGCAAGACTTAGCTGAGTTGAATAGCATCAAAAACCAACAATGCTAATTAGCATGCTAACTATGCTAACTAGCATGCTAACTAGCCATCCCGCCACTGAGGACTTTTATTTTGATATAGTTGTGGCCAGAGGAAACAGTTGACAGGAGTCATAGTTGATGACAGTTCACAGTTGGAATGGTTGAACAGTTGAATAGTAAAATCATTTTCCATCAAATTACTATGATGAGGACTTTTAATTTGAAACAGTTGCGGACAGGAACCAGCTGGGAGGAAGCATAGTTGATTACATCCGGAAGTTGAACTGAATCTGTAGTCTTAAGTGAGAGGATTGTAGTCTGTGGAAGTGGTTGCTAAGCTGTTGTTAGGTACCTAAGATGATTGATAGGCTGTTGCTAGGGTAGGTGAAGTGGTTGCTAGGGTGGTTGCTAGGTAAATCAAGTCAGTTGCCATGGTGGTTGCTAAGTTTCAACTGTGGAAGTGGTTGCTATGTGGTTGCTAGGCAGTTGCTAGGATATTTGAAGTGGTTGCTATTCAGTTGCTAGGTTGCTAATGTTAAGTCTATGGGAAATTTAAATCCTCATAGTTTCAAAAGTATAAAAGTTACAAAGTAGAAAAGACATTGCAAACATTTCCCGAATATGACCTATACAAAGAAGTTTGAATGGAGTTTCTAAGTTGAGTCGTTAGATCTGAATTACATAGTTGAAGAAGAATAATAATAAGAAGAAGAAATCGAAGAACAATAGAGTGCATTTTCAATGCACTCTAACTAGAGAATGTAATTTCAGAGAAATTACGAGTGCATTGAAAATGCAGTTGCTGTTTTAGTGGATTGTGTTGCAAATCATTTCAGTAAATATAACCGCAACAAATTTAGATGACTGGAGGCATAATTGGATGACTGACAGTTGGAATGATTGAATAGTTAATTAGTTGAAAAGTTTGAACCATATGACAGTTAAGTTGACTAGCATTAGACTTGTAGTCAAGACCGCATAGACCAAGACCAAGACAATACCAAGACCAGAGGCTAACAAGACCGAGACAAGACCAAGACCAGAGGCTAACGAGACCGAGACGAGACCGAGACAAATTGAGGCCAAGACCGATACCGAGACCGAAAAAAAAAAAAAAAGTATACTAGGCTATGTTGGAAGTTATAACTTGATTTGAGAAAACATTTGTTAATATTCAACCCATATTACAGAGTACTATTTAAACTGTTGGCAACAATGTGGATAGGGATAGCAGCAATGCGGGCAGAAAATAAAAAATAGAGAATGGCAAAGTCAACTCCATTACATTCAATTTTATGTGGCTACGTTGGCCTTGCTTCCACTGGTCTCATCACACTACCATTTCAAAATATCATATTTTATTTCATATTTTACAAAAACAAATATACAGTTTAAATTTGCACTTTTAAAGTAGGCTAGGCTCAGCACAAAATTAAGCTCTATACTTTTCTGAGATGCATTTCATTCATATCTGCCCATAACTGCTTATTTGGATTTCTTAAAGTTGGCAACCCAACCAGGCCTACCAGTATACTCTGTCTATACCAAAGATTCTATAGGCTAGGCTACTAGGCCTACTTCTTTGTTTAATTGAATATTAATTTAACATGGCCTGAGTTCATTTTGAGGACATACAATACAAGGATAAGCTAGCCTACTTTGTGAAGTGACAATGGGGCTGGTGTTCACAGTTTTGGGCAGCCTGCACTTTTACCAGAGAGTTTGATCTGCTTTTACTGCTAGAATGCAAAACCCGGAGCGGATTATCAGCGGTATACATTCGCTATTCCATCAAGTGGAATGGATTCTTTCGGGATGCAATATAGACAACTTTGAGAATACATTAGCGGCGTTCATTTATTTATCGCCCGATAAGAGTCTGGGCCGCCACTAATCACAATCTATTTAATCACATTCATAATATTCTCCCATAAACTTTGGAGGCAAGTGGACATAAGATTACAATGCATTGCTCAATTTACTTTAGGGTGAAATGCATTTTTATTTCCATTCGTCCTGCATGAAGCTCTTAATGATAAAGTGATTTGATGAGTGAGAGTTCGAAATATTCCTACGCTCCACTGTTTCACTGCACTGTTTGTCCTATAAATCTTGCGATCAGGAAAGACTTCATATCAAGAGATTTGACATCATTCACAAGAGTCCATGAACCATTAAATACAGGAGTTTTTGGGATGTCTGTGTCTCGTTAGCCTACACTAAATTTAACAAAATGAAAGATGAAAGATTTAATTCCCATATACATTTGAGATCACGTTAACTAGCATGACACCTTGCTCAGCCATAACACATGCCTACGCATACGCGAACATTCCATAATTAATTAGGCTGCATTTTGCGAATTGAAAGTAAACTTTTAGGAGAGTAATTTAGAGCTAGGGCTACATCTGTCACTGAGAGAGACCGGCCCATAAATGCATCTGAGAGCCTTGCGCTGCTGCAGCTACGGGCGTCTTTTGCGCGCCCTCACTTTCGTTTTGGTGCGTCTCGGTGTTTATAGGCTAAAATTTAAATAATTTAAATCGGAAACTCGATCTCGTTAAAATATATATTTATTGCATTTATTTATCTTGTCTTGGTCTTGGTCTTGGAAGACACCAAGACAAGACTAAGGGATCCGAGACCAAGACAAGACCAAGACAATAGACGGTCAAGGCCAAGACGAGACCGAGACCACGTAAAATTGGTCTCGAGACCGGTCTCGAGACCAAGACCGGTCTCGAGACATACAACTCTAACTAGCATATCATATATGTTAACATTCTAACTATGCTAACTAACATATTAACACTAGAATGTTAATAATGCCAGCATGATGATCAGAGGACTTAGCTGAGTTGAATAGCATCAAAAATTACAAATGCTAATTACCAAGCTAACCATGTTAGCTAGCATTCTAAAAATGCTAACATGATGATCAGAAGACATAGCTGAGTTGAATAGCATCAAAAACCAAAAATGCTAATTAGCATGCTAACCATGCTAGCTAGCATGTTAATAATATTAGCATGATGATCAGAAGACTTAGCTGAGTTGAATTGCATGAAAAACCAAAAATAATTTTTGTCTTCTGTCAGCAACGTTGGGTATGTCTGACACAGTCATTTGAAACAAGTCTTTGTTGAATATTGGCTGCATCAAAACACTGACTCCCATACCCATAGGCAGTGATATGGATGCAGTATTAATATGAGTGGTTAAAATAGTCATTTAAATCACCAAATCAGTCTAAACACAATGAAATGAGACATAATAATCAGGACAAATTAAGCAACTTCACGTTAAAGGTCACTACCAAACTTTATACACATGATTCTATAGTGCTTTTTCGCATAGGGACATTTTTGTATCACGCATAGTTAATAAGATAATTAGCATATTTGGCTAAAATTAGGGTAAATTCGAGGAGTGCTGTCACCAGAGTCTAACAATATTGCTATTTTTTCTGTCCCAAGAATGCCCCACATCCTGTGCCCATCCTATAAAAATTTCAGCCAGATATCTCATTGCATTCCCGAAATATTCCATTTCAATTATGGATAGCTTCGTAAAATCGAGCTAAATGCTAGCATTTTATACTGTCAAGTGATTTTGATTGCCTATACCTACGATATCAAATATTTATTTACCTGTAGAACATGGGAAAAGGTATATACTGAAGAAATTCTGAGACTGTACTTTGTGCTATTCAAAAGCCATAAGCCCTTAAATATGGCCTTAATAGCGATTTTTTGAAATTCAGAATCTATTATACTCTTGGAAAGACAGCATCAATTGCAAACTTATTTTTTTTCTGTGTCTTCGAATAGTCTGACACACAGTTGACAACTTGAACCTGTTAAATAAAGTTCCCTGTTTCCCTGTAAAAGTTCCCTGTTTCCTGTCATTTTGGGACATGTCTAAAAATTTAAATAAATGAGAACTGGAGCCAAAACGGTAATTTTTGGTTTCAATTACATGATACTTCTGGAAGGCTCAAACATAATCTCTGTATTTAAAGCCATTGTTTACTACCTTCTTGATAGATTAAAAGGGGTAGATTTAACTTTTATGTTTTGTGGTGAAGACAGGGCAGAATATCACAAAAATGCTTTCAGATTTGAAAAATGACCAAGTTTGGTGTCAAGTGATTTTGATGGCCTAGTACCTACAACATGAGAACTGGTATATACTGAATAAATTTTGAGATTGTACTTTGTGTTATTCAAAAGCTATAAGCCCTTAAATTTGGCCTAAATAGCCATTTTTACATAAAACAGCATCAATTGCAAACCTATTTTTTTCTGTGTCTTCCAATAGTATGAAACACAGTTGACAAGCTGAACCTGTTAAATAAAGTTTTCCCTGTTTCCTGTCATTTTGGGACATGTCTAAAAATGGAAATAAATGACAACTGGAAACGGTCATTTTTGGTAGCAATTACATGACACTCCTGGAAGGTTTAAACATAGTCTCTGTCTTTATGGCCATTGTATGCCACCCCTGCGACGGAATAAAAGTGGTACATTTAAAATTTATGTTTTGTGGTCATAGTAGGACAGGACAGAATATCACAAAAATACAACCGACTGACTTTCATATTGGCAAAATGATCAAGTTTGGTGTCAAGTGATTGTGATTGCCTACTGCCTACAATTTCAAGACTTCACAGACCTATAGAACTAAATTATAGCAGGTGGCTGGTTGTACATAAAAGACTGCAGGAAGATTCAAGGTTTTTTTTTTTGCATTTCAGTGTTTCAGTCAGAATCCGGTGCCTCCTATGTGGTTCTGGTCCCCTTTTTAATCATATTGATTCAGTGATGAAGCATACAACTCTTTGCCATTGTGACTAGAACTGTAAAGATTAAAGTCTTACCTAATAGAACACTGAAGAGAGTTCTCAACATCCTGGTCTTTTGTGAGTATTCCATCCAAGCTTGATATGATGTATGTTGAAGTTATCTGTGAGAGTCTTACTCTGCCTCACTGCATCAAAGCATACTACTGTCAGTGTCAGTAAGCCTTTGGTTTTCCCCTGAGTTCATTCTACACGGTGTCAGAGTGGTCACCTGTGAAACCGCAGAACTTCTTGTTGATGTGTGTTGGTCTGTGGTTGGCATTGACCATTACTGCAGTATGGTCCTCAGATGGGCCCTTCCTCAATCGCTGGGTGTCACAGGGTTTGGTAGGCCCGTTATACCTGCAGCTATACTGTAGTAGATGGACAATGAGTAAACCTCCGCACTGACACCTTAGATCAAACCGTGGAGGTGACATCAGGGACATCCCTGAAAGATTAAAAAGCTTGAAAGAATTTTAGGTGTATGTTGCCTGTTTAAAAACAGGTTTAGTGATGCACTCTGCAACACAATGCTGGCAACTCCCTATGAGGTGGTGTGAACATGTAGGCTGGTTCAATATGACATGCAGGAACCAGCATCAACACAGTTCTCTGCTGGTGTGAAAGCGCTGTTTGAGACTCAGACCTGACGCTTTCAGTCGACAGGCTGATATGGCCTAGAATCTAACAATTTTTGTGTTACAAATTGGTACATATAAAAGTGCAAGAAGTCTTTCTTGCACTTTTATATGTACCAATTTGTAACACCAAAAAAAGTTGTTAAATAAAATATCAATCAGGCCTATTCAGTTTTCTCTTGATTAGCATTGTGTGACCGGATTGAGTGTAGTCAACTGGCTGATTTACTGTAGTGTGACAGAGCCATAGTGTAGTGCAGCTATGGACTGGTCAAGTATTATTGTTGCCATCACATTTCTGCTCTGTTGGAGAGTATCTACTCTTTAGTCTCGTTGAGTGTCGATACACAGTGGTACAAATCTCCAGCAACCACACTACCCTCACAGTGCACCGTCCACAGCTGTTTCATTGACAGTGCTCTGTATTACACCCAGCGCCGACTGTGCGTCAGCCTGGGGATGTATATAGACAGTGGTAAAGTAAACCGCACTAAATTCCCTCGAGAAAAAAAGGGGATTGTTTACAGAAAGCCCTGTGTGCACGTGCAAAAGGCACACACTAAATGAGCAAGGTGTCTACATCCATGCAAATGACACCTAGGCTGGAACTCTAGACACACTCTAGTGGTAGCAAATAGAATTTACTCAGTAAGTAGCCCTATGTCTAGCCATCAGACATAGGTTGTACTCCGACATCGGTGGTGTCTGAGCTGTTTAAAACCAAACGCAATGCTCTGTTGTAACTATGTTCTTACCCAAGTAGGGTGGCCGTATGTACGGCTTTAGGCCGGACAGTCTGTTTTTTCCGAACATCAAGCCGAATGCGTATTTGTCCCCCTTTTTTTGAGGCGCGCTATGCTTGAAAATCATTTAGGACTTGAGACGCACGCAATTGACAGGTAGCTTATTACACGTGCACACAGGGCTTTCTGTAAACAATCCCCTTTTTTTCTCGAGGGAATTCAGTGCGGTTTACTTTACCACTGTCTATATACATCCCTTACCTCACTCACGTCAGATGTAGCGCTACGCGCGTTCATCTGATATTCAGCGATAGACGAACTATTTCAGGAGCCAGAAATCCTTGAATCTAACTGGGCAAACGGCTTGTCCATCAATTTAATTGACGTACACTGCAGCCAACCACATCGAAACCAACCGAAGACGCTCGTTACGTTTGTTGGATTGGTTGGATTCAAAACAGTTGCTTCTTCGCTACGTCACACCCTCTACAGCAGCCAGCGGCCCTGATTGGTCCGGTTGGAGAATAATGGCTTGAAATCTCTCTGATGGGCTTCAACATCAGATCGTTGCGCGGAAGTGCCTTACGAAAGTTACGTAGCGCATGATCTGACGTGAGTGAGGTAAATACATCCCCAGGCTGACGCACAGTCGGCGCTGGGTGTGATACAGAGCACTGTCAATGAAACAGCTGACCCAGACACCGTTTTCATTATTTCATTCGTTGCCGCCTACATTCAGTTCTCCCAGAGTTTTATCAACACGTAGACTGTCCGACTAGAGAATTGCAAACATTACACCATGTATATACTAAAATAAAAGGGGCTTACAAAGCCAAATCACGTCCACAGTTTGGTCGGTCTGACCATATGACACTCTTTTTATATCCCAATTACAGACAGAAACTGAAGCAGTCAGAATATGGTCAGAGGCTCCTGAGTTGGAATTGAAAGACCATCCACTGACTGGGGAATGTTTAGCAGAGCAGCCATACAAGACTTTACTATAAATATTGAGGAATATGCCACTACAGTGACGGATTATGTCAATTTTTCTATTGATAATATAATCCCTATGAAAACCACATACCAGAAAATGTGGATTACAGCAGATGTTCGACACTCACACTGGAGAGTCATTACAACACTCAGGACTCTAGACGAATGTGGCAGGGTTTGGCACACATTACTGGGCAGGCAAGGTACGATCCCCTCTGCATCTTTACCTAATGACCTGAACCAGTTCTATGCACGTTTTGAAGCCCTGTTCAACTTTTATTGTGCACAGGTCTGGAGCCACTGAGCAGAGTGAACATATGCAAGGCAACTAGCCCAGATAGCATCCCAGGATGGGTTCTGAAGTTTTGTGCTGCAGAGCTGACAGATGTGGTCACAGACATTTTTAATATGTCCCTCAAACTGTCTACAGTTCCATCTTGTTTTAAAGCAACTACCATCATATCGGTACCAAAGAAGGCGGTGGTCTCTAACCTAAATGATTACAGGCCAGTAGCCCTTACTCCAGTTCTGATGAAGTGTTTTGAGGGCCTAATCAAGACGCACATCCAGAACATCATTCCATCATCATTGAACCCCCTACAGTTTGCATACAATCCACTCATGATGCCATCTCATATAGCCCGTCCATAATACGAATGTTCATCCGTATCCATGGTCTGGGGACGGTCTTCTGGGGCGGGTTTACATCGGTAGAGAGACAACCGGCCAATAAGCGAAGCTGATTAGACGAGCTGTCCAATCGTTTCAAACCACAACTGAATGCCCTCCTCCCGCCCTATAATCACGTCAGGTTAAAGAACCTCCAGACCAGGGGTAGGGAACCTATGGCTCGAGAGCCAGATGTGGCTCTTTTGATGGTTGCATCTGGCTCGCAGACAAATCTTTAATAAAAAGAATGGTAACTTTAAAAATATACCACATTCTCATGTAGGCCTATTTCAATCCATTCATCTATCTACTTCAGTCTAAGGTGACTGGAATTCAGCTAGCTTTGCTGGTGCTTTAGCAACTGTGAGAAACAGAAAACCATTCACATATGGGAAGTGTGGCAAACACTCATGCTTGATGTTGCAAATTAACTTTTTGATGTCTTTTCGAATAAAGACACGGTAATCAAATCAATAAAAAGATATGCCTCTGACATTCCTCTATATTGTATGGCTCTCATGGGATTCAATTTTAAAATATGTGGTCTTCATGGCTCTCTCAGCCAAAAAGGTTCCCGACCCCTGCTCCAGACCATGAATACGGATGAACAGCAGTATTATGGTCGGGCTATGTCAGGCTAATCTCATCAGCCATGCACTCAGTATTGACACATCTGGAGAATAAAGACACTTATGCCAGACTTCTTTTTATTGATTTTAGCTCTGCTTTTAACACAATCATTCCATCCAAGCTCATAGTCTAACTCAGTAACCTTGGCATCTCTCCCCCTCTGTGTAACTGGATTTTGAGCTTCCTCACTGGCAGGCCGCAACATGTCCAGCTGGGTAACTACTCCTCTGGTACCCTGCTATGCACTTTATTTATGGCACCTGACACTTTCATTCATGTCCACATATGACATTCTTAATATGCTTTTGTATTAGGAATTTCTTGTGCTGTGTCTGTGCCCCAATAGTGGGCCCTGCCCCACAGTTTGAGAAATGCTGCTGTAACTAAATGGTGATAAGCAGCAGTTTTGCAGATTGTAGAGCATTCAAAGGATGCACAGTTTATCTTTGACATGAACTAAGTCTAGTACGAGTTTAGTTGTCCAGTGCCTCAACTGAAAATGCAATTTACAAGTGACTTAAGCAGCAATCATTTTCATTATTTGCTGGTCTGCAAATAATGTGAACATAGCAAGCAAGGCAAGACAACTTGGTCGACAAACAGAAAGGAAAACATCAAACAAACATGCGTGTGTGCTGTGGAATTGTCCACTCTCACTG
>JAODXP020008935.1:2500-10000 GCA_027497455.2 Sardinella longiceps
AAGCACATTTATTGGCACAAGTTGATGACACAATACTTGATGAATAATAATATACTTTCAGTCTAAATTAATAGACTCCATCCTGGCTGTAATTGCTGTGTGTTCACAGTTAAGACTTTTAGGTGTCGTTTGGAACACTCAATTTATTAATATTCTACCTCTTTAATTCTGCCAGTGGAGAGAGCTCAACCCTCAATGTGTGTGTGTGTGTGTGTGTGTGTGTGTGTGTGTGTGTGTGTGTGTGTGTGTGTGTGTGTGTGTGTGTGTGTGTGTGTGTGTGTGTGTGTGTAGTGGGCGTGCGTGTGTGCGTGTGTGTGTGTGCGTGTGTGCGTGCGCCTCTGTGCGTGTGTCTTGTGATGCTGAATCTTGTGACTCTGCCAAGGCACCCATCCCACTTCAGAGGGAGACTCTACAGTCATGTGTTCAGTGTGATTCTCATTAGGAGTGTATGGGGGAATACACACACACACACACACACACACACACACACACACACACCATAGCATCTCTCTCTCTCTCTCTCTCTCTCTCTCTCTCTCTCTCTCTCTCTCTCTCTCTCTCCCTCTCTCTCTCACACTCTCTCTCTCTCTCTTTCTCACACACACACACACACACACACACACACACACACACACACACACACACACACACACACACACACACACACCATAGCAAATCTCAATGTTCTATCTCTTTAAAAGTGGTCTTAAAGCCTAATTCTGCTGGAGGGGTCCTCGGATATCCATAAAGGTACCTAAACCTAATTATGTCAGCAGGGTTCTTTGGCGTCCATATAGGTGCCTGAACCTAATTGCGCTGGCAGGATCCTTGGGCGTCCATTTAGGTGCCTGAACCTAATTATGCTGGCGAGGTCCATGGGTCTCCATTAAGATACCCGAACCAAATCATGCTGGTGGCGTCCTTAGGCGTCCATATAGGTGCCTGAAACCTAATTGTGCTGGCAGGATCCTTGGGCGTCCATTTAGGTGCCTGAACCTAATATAATTATGCTGCCGAGGTCCATGGCCAGCCATTACAGTAAGTTACCTGAACCAGAGCTCTGTTTACGGCGAGCCATGGCACTCCCTATTGACGCCATTCAACCTGCAATTCCAATTGCAAATCCAGGGGCTAGATGCGATCGCGAGTCAGTGGAAAATCAATGGGCGATATGAGGCATGAGGCTAAATGTATAATTTTCACATATTTAGGGAAAAAATATCACAGATTGCATTTTATTTTAAGCAACTTCGACATGGATTTCAATCAAAAATGAAATTTATTAACACATCTGACCATTACATTTCTCATTCTGTAAGCAGTTTTTTCCCCTGACTAACTAGCATTCTGCTACTCTAAATGCAGCCAATGCTAATGCTGCCAGACTTCAGTCTGGACTGTCCTAAGATGAAGTAGAATCATTCACACCAAAACTTTGACATTTTGGCTCATTTAGAATCCCTCCTTTTCTGCTTCAGAATGTCTTGCTTTGTGCATGTCCGAGTAATGTCCTTAAAACAACTTTAAAACATATGCTGCTCACCAATTGGTTAGTGGTGTCTGTTGATATTCCAAAAAAAAAATTAATCTTATCTTTATCTTTATCTATTATCTGGAACTATTTTTTTGGCCGTATTTATATCAACCAGCACAACAAAAGGCAAATAAAGCTGGATGGGACACAGACACACACACATACGCACACGCAAACCACACACACACACACACACACACACACACACACACACACACACACACTTACACACACACAGTACACTACACACACACTTAGAGCCACTTTGTTACTATCAGACATCGGGCGTTCACACATCTAGATGCACACACACACACACACACACACACACACACACACACACACACACACACACACACACACACACACACACACACACACACACACACACACACACACACACACACTTTGTTACTATCAGACGTGGCGTACCTCGGCCTCGTCGAAGGTGAGCAGGAGGTCTGACGTGCCGGACAGGATGCCACGTGAGCCGTCAATCAAGTGGTCTCGGGCGGGGACCGAGTATGGGTCCGCCTTCAACATCTGAGCAGCCTGGACCAGCTTACCACACGCATTCTCCACCCTGATAGAGGGATAGAGTAAGAGAGAGAGGGAGAGAGAGAGAGAGAGAGAGAGAGAGAGAGAGAGAAACAAGAGTCAACACCAAAAACCTCTATTTTCCTTTGGACTTGAGCTGTTGATGTTGGCTGAATTAAGGTAGTATTTTATAACACACACACACACACACTGTGGGGAGAAATCCTGAATATACATGGACAGTAGGTCCTGACCTGGGTGTGTTACATGTGTAATATGTAGTATATGTGCTTTAGGCACTCAGCATGTACATGTATAATGAGAGCAAGATGTTCTCTCCATCACTGCACATATAACATGTATGTACTCCCCATCCTGGGTGTATAACTTGTATGTCAACTGGGTCTAAGTTACTGGTGTGGCTGACGCCACTAGGCCGCCTAAGCCTCTCTTGAAGGGCAAAGGTGCCCAGACGAGCCTCCATAGATAGGGGTTACCATAGATATATCCTTGGGTGTGTTTACTGAAGATCTAATCTAAATGACAAACATACCATACTGGGGGATGTAAGGTGTTTGTGTATGGGTATAAAAGAGTGTGGAAACCTTTCTTTGGCAGACTACGTCTGTTAGCAACACGGCGTGAGTCTCCGGTACCGTAATAAAGCTCTCTGAACTTCTGCTGTACTCCTGACTCTGCCTGACTTCTTTGAACATCCAGAATTTGAACCACATTTGGGGGCTCTGGTCCGGGATTGCTGCATTCGGAGACACAACAGGGAAGCCGGACAGGTGAGGGCCTTCGGCCGAGGAGGTCTGCCAAATTATAGAGACCTGGATAGAGCCAGAGACAGCTAAAGCTGGTCTACTGGAATCATCCACCTCACTGTCTGACTGAACTGCTGTGTGCCCGGACGCCTGCACCTGCGAACCCTAAATTAGGCAAGAGTCAGCGGTGAGTAGAACCTTTGTGTGTGTGTGGGTGAGGTGTACAGTTGGGGTCTAGCCAACCCACTGTGGTAGAGAGCGGCTGCAGCAAAGTTTATGCAAGTCGACTGCATGGTGATCTCGCTAATCACGGGTGATTGGGGCGACAATCACGAGAAATAATTGTGTGTTGTCGATGTTTATGTTTGAAAAGCGGTTTTGTTTTTGTTTTCTTTTTTTCTTTTCTTCCGCATGGTGATCTAGCTGATCACGGGTGGTTGGGGCGACAATCACTAGAAATAAGTATGTCTTATTGATATTTATGTTTAACGAGCGGTTTGTTGTTTTTCTTTCAGGGCTGGATACCAAGCCATTGACAGAAAAAGAAAATACAGTGTGGAGACCTTTTTTAGCAAAAACAGTGTGTGGTGTGAGTGATAGAGATCATTATGTGCGAAATCAGTTTCGCAGACTTAGGTTGTGTGACCTTCTTGAACTAACCCTGTCTCCCTCTCTCCCTTGCTTAAAGAAAACACAGTAGAAGGGAGCTCTTCTTCCCTGCTCACTTTCTGCCAGACGGACTCACGGGTCTATGTGAGCAGGGATATAATGGACGGTTTGCTATCTGTGTTTTTTCCTTCCTGATCGGCTCCTTTCTTCTCTTGAGTTCAGTGCCAGAGTGGGTAATATATCACTGCATTATATATCTCCTTTTCGGGTATTTGCTACTAGCCATAACTGAGTAAATTCTTTAATTTCACTCTTCCTTTCTTTGTTTTCTTCTTAATTTTAAAAGTTACAAAGCTGAGTAAAATCCCCTTTTCATTTATTTTCCTTATTTCTCTTCATTTTTTAATTCAAAGTAGCCATATACATAGTTCCCTTTGGTTTGATTCTTATTTTTTCCTATCCTTGATGAGCCCTTTTAGTGTCTATGCCATATTTATTTGACTCTCCCTGTAAAAAAAAAAAAAAAAAAAAAGGGGGAGAGAGCTAGAGAGCACAGATATTTCCAAGCACTAAGATATTAAAAAAAAATTCCTGCTAGTGCTAGTGTTTTAAAACTCAAAATGGGCAACAGGCAGAGTAGACAAATAGTTATCCTAGAGGGGGTGGATGACATAACCTGTCTTAAGAAGATGTCACCCAGTAAAACTGCTGAAGAAATGGAACCGATGAACTGACTCCAAATTTCCCCTATCTGACATACTGAATGTGGCCTGCCTGGAGGAATGCGAGGACATTATGATAACACGGGACAAGATTGCAAGCGAGAGGTTTTTGCAATGTGGCTGAAGGAGGCTAAGGAGGGGGAGACAGAAAAAACAACTCAGACCCAGCAGGGAGGGGCTGCCCCCTCCTCCGTGGCTCCGACTGCTCCGTCTAACTTTTTTCTCCAGCCCCTCTGTATCCGCAGCTGCCCCGATACGGGGAACTGGATACCTACTGGCCTTACCCTCCACCACTGGGAGGTGTGGCAGCAGCCCCGGTGCCCCCAGCAGAGCAACCAGAAGCAGCTGCCGATGCGGAACCACCCAGAGGGGTCCCCACCGGCACGCAGGCCGAGCCCACTCATCCACCAGCCCAGCAGGCACCCGAACCCACTCGTCCCCCGGCCCAACAGCCTGCCCAGCGACCAGCCGAGCCCACTGGCCTCCCAGTCCCTCACTCGTCCACTCAACTGAGGGCCTCAACCGGCACTCGCCCAGGCACGAGCACAGCAACCGTCGCCCGACTAGAGGGGCTGACACCTATAACCGTCAACATTCAGGTAAAACCTGTGACACAGGGCAGACCAGAGGGGCATTCCACCCCTCTAGAGACAATCCACATTGATTCGTCTACCGACCACGAGGATGAGGTCGCACCGGGAGGGAGTTCCGGGCCCCCGTTTCCAGACCATGGATCCCTGCAGAACTCTCCGTTGTCACCACGACCCTGCCGAACGCCTTGAACAGCATTGGGCGATTTATTGACAGACTGGTACTAATGTACAGAACAACCCTTTTAGAGCGGGCCACCATCCTGGCCCCCTTGACTGCCCCACAGCCTGCCAACAATGAACTGTTTTCTTTTTCTCAGATCTCCGCTGGTCCCAAGGACAGCCCTACTTGCAACTGCAGGTGCGGGCTGAGTCGATACCAGGGCAGACATATCCACCCTGGGCCAGTGAGACAGCAACTCATTCCACCCCTATGCTAGTGACAGGTTCATTTCTGTGATTGGGTAACTAGACAGTTGAACCCAGAGCCGCTTACATCCCCCATAGTGGTAAAATATGGAACAATAGAATTGACCTATCAGGTTTTGTTAAGCAAGCGCTGTCGGGTGAACTTGTTAGAGAGGGATCTTATGTGCAACTTTGAATAACTCTTAAATTGTCTCCCACTGGCATTGAACTCATCTCTGTTTGTTCTCTTTTCCAGACTAACACCTTGTTTGCTTGGGAAGTGTTTGAGTGTATGCGACAGGATGGCATTAAGCCATCGCCAGTTAAAATAGTGGGGAGAGTCAGTCTCCCGGTCTCTACACTGTACAATGGCAAAGTATTGCAGGTCTGACGACGGATTTTTGAACTGGCTACGCAAGGGGGTAAAGTTAAATCTTTAACTGTCGTAGGAACTTTGACAAGCAAATTAGAGGGCATGATGTAGCCATATTATGGGAGGGTTGTGTGCTGCATTTTCTTTCATTTTCAATTAGGTGAAAGACGACCCTGCCCCAGGTGTGTGGACCAGAGAAGCTGTCAGTGCAGCTTGGTGACTGGGTCCAGATAAGGGACGAGGTCCTGCTAGGGACTCCCATGGCCATGAGGGTGGCTGAGAGGGATTCCTGGGTCCATTTGTCACATTGCAGAGTGGTGAAGGCACCTGCATTCTAAACGCATCCCTTGCCTGCACCACAACCAAGGGGACGAGGGGGAACCATGCCCTCTGAAGCAGCGCATTCTCCTGGGTGGGAGAATAACACCGAGGGCCTCTAAGGTCTCGGGTTGCATCCACTGCTGTATTCTCTGAGGGAGGAGAATATTTCTGAGAGTCACTGAGTCTCAGATCACATGGTCTGTTTTCCTTGAATCCTCTCAGTGAATGAGAGGTTGTACACGTCTGAAGAGAGGTGAAATTCTACAACAACCTGATCGAGTGTGAGGCTGTGAAACCCACAGCCAATCTGCTCGGAGAGGGGCCCCTGCTAAGAGGGCCTTGAGAAAAGATTCATCAGCCGTCTGCGGTGAACGGCACAGTCGAATAATGGACTGAACAAAGGAAAAGAGTCGGAGCACCGCAACGTTGTCTCTGGTTGGTGAAAAAAAAAAAATAATGTAAAAAAAAAAAAAAAAAACAATACATTGTAATCTCTGCCATTATATATTGGTTGACTATTTGCAAGCAATTTAAAGTTCTGATTAAATGAATGAAAGGTATATTGCTCTTGAGATAAACAAATTTAAGTGATTGAATCAATAAAAGGGATTTAATGGCTGGGGGAATTTAAGAGTAGAATGTGGGCAGTGCTATCTTTTTACATGGGAGTAAGTGTTTGGGAATTGGTCTCAATATGTGCAATGCTTTCACAGGGATGTTGTTGGAATTAGAAAAATTTGGTTACCATTTTTCATACCCATTGTAATCTTGTATTTCACTTTCCTGTTGATTAAAGCGATCATTCAAAGTGTCCTTAGCCGTTTGGCCACAGCAAAGGTTGAGAGTCGGCATCAGGCCATTCAATTGGTGGTTTCAAGACGTCCTGAGTAACTTTCCGGTAACTCCTGATTATTTATTATAGTCAGTTAATGAAGAGTAAAGACATTATTTGATTATGTTATATCCCCTTTATGCATGGTATGGGTAATATTAGTGTTTTTCTCTCGTCTCATATCCATTCTTATTTTTATTTTTTAATTTTATTTTTTTTTATATTATACATGTCCTCTCTTTTCCTGGTAATTATCATTTGGTGGGGCCCAGGATTTCTGCAGAAGCCACTTAGCTTCTGAGAGGGGAGTGTGGGGAGAAATCCTGAATATACATGGACAGTATGTCCTGACCTGGGTGTGTAACGTGTAATATGTAGAATATGTGCTTTAGGCACTCAGCATGTACATGTATAATGAGAGCAAGATGTTCTCTCCATCACTGCACATATAACATGTATGTACTCCCCATCCTGGGTGTATAACTTGTATGTCAACTGGGTCTAAGTTACTGGTGTGGCTGACGCCACTAGGCCGCCTAAGCGCCTCTTGAAGGGCAAAGGTGCCCAGACGAGCCTCCATAGATAGGGGTTACCATAGATATATCCTTGGGTGTGTTTACTGAAGATCTCATCTAAATGACAAACATACCATACTGGGGGATGTAAGGTGTTTGTGTATGGGTATAAAAGAGTGTGAAAACCTTTCTTTGTCAGACTACGTCTGTTAGCAACACAACGTGAGTCTCCGGTACCGTAATAAAGCTCTCTGAACTTCTGCTGTACTTCAGACTCTGCCTGACTTCTTTG
>JAODXP020008936.1:5000-12229 GCA_027497455.2 Sardinella longiceps
GATAACACTCAACAAAACTACTGAACTGAGCTCAGGGAAAAGGCTAGCAACAGGACAATGCTACAAACATTATATCCAGTGTTGGGATGGGATTGTTGGGATTGTTATAAAGGTTGTTATAAAGGTTATATTTTACAACCTTCATAACAATCCCATATTAATACTTACAAAAACATTAAAGCAACCGTCTGGAGGTAGTCACCCCTTAGAGCTGTTGTTCAAGGACGCCAGGTGTCAAGTGGGTAGGAACAGGGCTGGTTCACAGAAAAGTTGGTTACACTAAACAGAATCAATTTGTTTAAAAATACTAGTGGGAAACATTTGATGATGTAATTATTGCGCTCAATGGTGTTTTTTGCCCCCAACGGCACCTTCCAGGCAGCACAGCCTAAAAGGCACTACCCTTGCCCTATTCCTAACTCTAATCACCTCAACCCTCATCCTAACCCTAAACTGAGTGGAGTAGTGCCTTGAAGGCAGCGCTGCCTGGAAGGCACTGTTGAGGGCAAAAAATACCAAAGACAAATTATTGCTGTGGTATTGTGGTCATTTTAAAGTACAGGTTCGCTCAAAATGATGTTTAGCCTTGTTTTCGGATATCTTACGATGAAATACGATGGTTAAGATTGACATTTTTACAAACGCTTCTGTTCTGAGAATTTTCACTTGTTGCTGTAGCATGTAACAGCAGCCTATAACGATCCTTCCTAAAACGCATTAAATACTAAAAGGTGAAACTCACCGAGTGGTCTGTAGTGTTCACTGATATGCTGACATAAATATCACCGCAAAATATGACTTAGCAAGTTTTATTGAAGTTTGTAGTCAAACCCACTGACTGCTGGGAAGTAATACGTCACACACAAGAAATCCAAAATAATGCGAGGACCTGCTAGAAGTCATATTTTGTAGTGATATTTATGTCAGCATATCAGTCATGAACATGACAAGGACGTGTATCATAAACATTAACTACACTTCATTTTTAGCACTATGATCATTACAGTAACTTATCAACTCGTCCTTAAGTGGATTTTTTTTTATTTTTATTTTTTTTAACGTGTACTGTACACCCCCAATATCTCTAAAGGGTGCATAAACATCTCACATGTCGCATAAACATGGCTCATGTCACTCTTACCCATCCAGGGTCAAGTAAAGTGTTACGATTACTTCCTCTAACGCTTCTTTTGTTGTGGCACGTGGTCAAAACAAAGCCTCCTTTCATGCCTCAGTCTAATGAAGAGATGGCACTTGGCTGTGCTTACTAGCCCTCTGGCCATGGTCGTCTTGTTTGATGCCAGGAGAGCTTCTGGCACACGAATCTAAGCAGCCTGGGCTTTGAGATGCGGCCAGTAGCCTGTATGCTCACAACTCTGCGGCATCCTGCTGAGATAAAAGGAAAGAAAGTTCCAGGCTTTGTCTGTCCAAAGACTTTTCCAGAAGGCCCAACACCTTAAGGCTGCTTCCACTGACATCCAGTATTGATACAGGTCAGTGTGTGTGTGTGTGTGTGTGTGTGTGTGTGTGTGTGTGTGTGTGTGTGTGTGTGTGTGTGTGTGTGCGCGTGCGCGTGCGTGTGTGTGTGTGGGATTGCAGTTAGTTACCTCATACCTCATCTCCAACCTCTGGAACCTGGAGGGTCTGATAAATAGAATCAAGGTACATGGATGGCAGGTTGGATAAAATATTGGTGCCCAAATCCATTTTTCATTCTCGGGTTGCCCAGAATGTCGATTTTCTGACAAAACATCCACCGATCTCTTTTAATCCCCGTCAGGGAGGAGAAGCAAAATGGATGATATTCACCTGAAAACTATACCTGTGTGGCATTGTCATTCGTTGCTGAGGTGTGATGGTCTTGGTTCCACAATCCGTCAACTCTGGATCAAGAGGGTGACATGATATGAATGAATTAACGCTATGAAGAAGACTACCAGACGTTCTGCTTCACAGAAGAGACACAGGTGACAGTAACTTATTTATTTAATTCAGCGATGTGTTTCCAAACCCTTGCCTGGAGGGGGGAAAAGTAAGACATGCTCATTAAAAACACAGACTGTTTTATCACTTGATAAAAGACAAGGATGTCAAAATGGACAGACTCTTCAAGCAAGTCTGACATTCATTTGAATGCTCAGCTTTCACAGCGAGGCCACAAGGTTTGCCAACAGGAGATTCCGTGTCATATTCTGTTGAGATGGTGTTATGCTTTTCCTAGAGAGAAGCTGATGAATTACACACACACACACTCTCTCTCTCTCTCTCTCTCTCTCTCTCTCTCTCTCACTCACACACACACACTTTCTCTCTCTCTCTCTCTCTCACACACACACACACACTCTCTCTCTCTCTCTTTCACACACACACACACACACACACACACACACACACACACACACACACACACACACACATATCCCATGGTGGTGGCAAGTGTATTTGGTAAGATTAATTAGAATGGAAGGTGGTATATTACTTGGGGGAAGGGGAGTGTGGGGGTAGATAGGGAAGGAGGGAAGGGGATGGATGGTGCAACATGTCCTTCCTGTACTCCTATTGATATCATATTTACACATATAGTCGTGAGCGGATTGCATGGCATCACATGTCACATATCCGATTGCAGTGGATATTAATAGCACACGATTAGGCCTGAAACAAAGTCAAATCTGATCACGTTAAGCTGGGACACAGCAACGTGTAGATCGTGTGCCACCACTGCTGTGAATTTTCAGAGTAATCATGTAATGACAACTGGCAACAGGCACAGACTCACAGATTAACCCCCTAAGAGGCATCTATCGATTCAAGCTCCCATGGTAATAACTTGAAAACAGTAGCCTACTGATTGTCTCTCTGTCTGTCAGGTAGGTGTTGTACTGTGCGTCCACTAATGTTGGCTGTAGCATTGAATAACTGATTACTGCATTCTGATTGGCTCCTTATTCTACCTGTCACGACTCACAACACAGAGCCAAGCTCCCAATGTTTATTGCCAATTAAAAAGGTGACACCACTGCAGTGAATTTAGAAACTAATCATGTAATGACTGGCAACAAGCACAGACTCACAGATTCACCCCCTGAGAAGCACCAACAACCAATTCAAGGTCCTATTGCAGTAGCATGCAAAACATTAGCATGCAAACAGTAGCCTACTGACGGTCTCTCTGTTTGTCAGGTATTATACTGTGCATCCACTGATGTTGGCTGTATGACTGCATTGATAACTACATTCTGATCGAGTGCTGATTCCACAACACTCTCCCAGTGCTTATAGTCAATCAAAAGGTTGTCTGTCATCACTGCAGTGAATTTACAGTAAGAGATCATGTAATGACGGCAGGGCTGATAGTAAAAAAAAAAAAAAAAAAGCTGAGCTTGATCTTTTCTTCCATCGTGGGGAGGTGGGCATGGGTGGAGGTATAATATTTGCATCACACTTTTAGAACACTACTTGGTTATGAGCAAATTCCATAGCAAGGATGCACATTTGAATCTATTCATCATTTATCAATCCTCATCACTTCTTCGAGGGTACAATGAGAAAAACATTTAAATTTTAGTGTAATCCTACTTTAATCCCACCTCTTTATATATCAAGGCAAACATTTTTTTCCCACAGTCATGTTGGTAGGTTATGCCTGAAATCAGACATGGCACCTATATATCAGGCCTGTGACAGGCAATAAGCACAGATTCACAGATTCACCCCCTTAGAAGCCCCAACATCCAGATTCAAGGTCCCTTTGCAGCAACATGCAAAACAACCTACTGTCTGTCTGTCTGTATGGCAGGTAGGTACTGTGCATCCTCTAGTGTTGACTAATATTGTTTTCTAAACGTAGTTCGGAAGGAGTCTGCAGGATGATTGACAGCCTTTTAACTCAACCGTCGTCCGCCTCCTGGGAGATTTAAACCCACCTGCTCTTCCTCCTGTCATGCACCCTGGCGCCACAAATTATCCCTCCCTCTCCCCTACTCCTCCTTTTCAACAGCAACTCTACTTCTCAATCTCCTATAACCATAGGGGGTGCAAGCGGACATCGTTCTCCACCATCACCGCTTCTTCATTTCAGGACCAAGGCCAGCAACCAAGCCAAACCTGCGCGCTTATCACGTCAAACAGTCATAAGGGCGAACTAGTGAATTTAATGGCTGACCGTTGTACCCTAATTGAGTGCTGATTGCGCCTGTCACAACACAGACTGTGGTCACACCACTGCCTATTAAAAGGCTGCCACCACTGCCGTGAACATAGGGCCGTATTCAAGGTGCTAAAGTGGTTAGCTCCATGCGTTTCAGCCTGCACTAAGCACTTTTTTGGACTTGAATTGGGAGCAATCATGTGATGACTGACAACGAGGACAGAACTCAATCGCTCCGCACACCGGTTCCAACAGCACTGTGAGGCACTTTTTTCGAAATTTGACAATTTTGTTAGAGCCCACACACCGGCAGCGCACAGCATGCAACAAATATAGCACAGACAGCCTGTAGAGTCACTAATAGCTCTCTATGAACAGCTCCAACAGAATAGACTTCAATTGTAATCAACAGGCGGCATTGGCAGCAGAGTTCTGCCCTGGTGTGCGGAATTGCATTGAAAACAATGGAATAGAATGTGGGAATCAGAGAATCGGGTCACATGCATTGGGTCTCAGGTAGCTGCTGTACATCCTCTTGTGTTGACTAAATTAAAGGGTAGCTCCAGAGTAAGTTTAAGCGCCCTATTGCACGAGCCTTCTAGCAGCAATATATTTAGCATTGAATGAAATCATTTTGAAAAGCATAGACCTAATGCGAACGCAAAACACGTTACATTGAGTGAAAGGCACCTCACATCTTACTTTTAGTTTCGAATAGTCATGCCCCATTGATCCAGTGTAGAAGTGCTTGTTCGTCTCTGCATTCACGTTCAATCTATGCTGTTCCAAATTATTTTGTTCCAATTATTTTGTTCAACTAGTGCGTTTAGCAGGCACGTTCGGCAGGGCTATGCTTGAATCACTCCGGATTCTTCCTTTAATGACTGATAACAGCATTCTGATTGAGTGCTGATTCTACCTGCCACAACACAGACGGTGGCCACACACTGGCAGTGTGTGTGTGTGCTTATGGCCAATCAAAAGGGAAGTAATTATGTGCTGGGCGGCCCACGCGTCGTCTGGCGGCTGCTGCTGCTGCTCTGTGGGAAGCCTGGCTGGTCCTGCTGTGTTGACTCAGTGCTGGCCGACTGGCTGGTTGGCTATTCACATTCTTGGCTTGAAAAGACACAATAAGCTTCCACTTTATTTGGCTAACCTCATCTCTCTCTCTCTCTCTCTCTCTCTCTCTCTCTCTCTCTCTCTCTCTCTCTCTCTCTCTCTCTTTCACACACACACGTACACATGTACACAAAGGCATACACACGAATGCATGCTCACTCACACACACAGATACAGACACACAGACAAATGCATGCTCACACAGACACACACACACACACACACACACACACACACACACATATGCACAGACATACAGAGAAATGCATGCTCACACACAGAGATAAATACACACACACACACACACACACACACACAAAGAGACACATGTACACACACTTGCACAAACACACACAGAGACAAGCACACATAAATGCAGACACAATGCTGCACAATAACATAACACACACACGAACACAGACAGAGACGCACACCCTCCGGCAACTGCAAATCTTGAAGGAGGCTGTTACAGAATACCCTCCCTTAGACGACAGGGGAGTATAGTGTTCATTCGACTGTGAAATCCATATCTGTGTATTTCCCCATACTACAGAGATATGACTGAGATGGTATGACTATGTTCTTGGCCCATATTGCGGTTTTCCCGGGATAATTTATTCAGTTATTTCTGTAGCATATTAGCTGTGTTTACATTGTGAAATAGATAATATTGTTTTCGCTTATTATATGGCTCTCCTGAACACTGGAGGCGGCTTCATTCACTTTGAAAGGGCCATCTCAATGTTTGAGGGTCAGTTATTTCAGTCTGATGATCGCTGTCATTGGCAACAGTTTTCATCTTCTTCTTCTTTCTTTTTTTTTTCTTGGTTCAGACTCACATCTGCATATCACTCCGACAGAGATCATTTATTTGGATCATCACTGTGGAACTTTGAAAGTGAAAGGAGATCAGTTGTGTTTAAAAGAATGTTTCAAGGTCCGTTTATCCGTGGAGGTCACGAAAGTCTTGCTCACAGACAGGGGTGTAGAGTGATTTTGATGGACACAGGGGTACAGATTACCTCCATGTCTTGAAACAGATCATTCATGTAGACTAGACACTTAAAACATGAAACTTTCATTTCTAATATTAGACTGACAGTCTTACCATTATATATCTGTAAAATGTCTCTCGGCCTGCTGCCTCACCTTGTGTTACGAATGCCTGTCACTTCCTGCTTGGCCCGGCCCATACACAAGAGATACATTGCATTATTATTATTATTATTCCCATGCATTTGTCTGACCTTCAAATGCCCTTAGAGTTATTCTCTGCCTCACAAACACGCTGCTTCTGGTGTCTCCATGGGGGTGCCAGGCAACGGTATAGAATTGGGTCTTGGTAACAGAGGGCCCCCGGTAACGGCATGGCCTACATTTTCGGAGTTAAGGGAGGGAAAACGTTCCATGGGGTCCTGAGGAGGAATACTAAGGAATACTGCAGCTCAATGCTTATGTGTTCCCAGCACTACATATATTTGACTTTGGAGAGGGTAAAAAGCGACATTGGAGTGTGAGGACACGGTCCTGAGGGGATCTCTTTTCCTCTTTTCTTTTTTCTTCTCTCGTCTGTCTTTTCCTTCTCTCCTTCCATTGTTCTTCTGTATGTCATTAATGTTGGAGGAGGGTAGCATCAGCCCTGTTTAGGGAAACAGTGAGTAAATCCACAGATAAAAGCTCTATTGAGTGTGTGTGTGTGTGTGTGTGTGTGTGTGTGTGTGTGTGTGTGTGTGTGTGTGTGTGTGTGTGTGTGTGTGTGTGTGTGTGAGAGAGAGAGAGAGAGAGAGAGAGAGAGAGTGAGTGGTGTGTGTGTGTATGTGTGTGTTTTTGTGTGTAGTACCACCGACAGTATCACCTGGGAGTCAGTCAAACCTCAGGAGGTCTTTGATGGGAACAGGAAGCTTTTAAAAACATTAGTGAGCATGAACAAAAACAACAGAATATCAGACCTCACCCAAAT
>JAODXP020008937.1:0-12594 GCA_027497455.2 Sardinella longiceps
CTTGTATGTATCCATGTGTGTAGGGGTATGCATGTGCTTATGTGCCTGCATGTGTGAGTGTGCGTGTGTACTGCGTGTGTGTGTGTGTGTGTGTGTGTGTGTTTTCTCTGCACACTGTGCTTGGGCCCTGGCCTCCTTTCCCCCTGCTCACACCCTCACACCCACGCCGCTGTGTTTAATAGGCTGACACAGGTCACTGCTCCAGCCCTCCACTAATTGAAAGCCTCATCTGTTACGTAGTTAACCAACCGCCCACGCAAAAAAAAAAAAAAAAAAAAAAAACACCCACCCGCCTGCCCAAACCACCCACTTCACCCACTCCACTCCCCACCACCACCACCACCTACGCTAACCCCCACCCTCCCTGCGTGGGTCCCCAGGGAGCTGTAGCCTTTGGCGGGCAGCGTGGCACCCTGCTCACTGCTCACCAAAGGGAGATACTTCTGCATAAAGACCTTCTGTCCCTCCTGAGAACTTTGATCGCAAATGTGATTTAATTGCTACCCAGCCGAGTGTGCGAGGGAACGTGCATGTGTGTGTATGTGTGTGTGTGTGTGCGTGGGTGATCTGTGTGTGTGTGTGTTTTATGTTGTGTGTGTGTGCTCGCCAGTTTTCTTCACAGCAGCAGCGGCGGCAAATTCACATTCTCACACTCTACAGAGCATCAAATGTTTTAATCAATTATGGAGCTGGAGGGGGTCAATGTGCTGTGGTGTAGTGTGTGTGTGTGTGTGTGTGAGAGAGAGAGAGAGAGAGAGAGCTTCAGTGTGTGTGTGTGTGTGTGTTTGTGTGTGTGTGTGGTCATGCTTCAGTAGTAGCGAGATGTACCGCAGGGCCTGATGATCCGCCTGCAAAACTTCTGTCACATTCCTTCATCTGTGTTCCTTCATCTTCGCTGCACAAACAGGCTCTGCAGGCCCAGGCCACACACACACACACACACACACACACACACACACACACACACACACACACACACACACACACACAAGCTCTGCAGGCCACAGGATGCACAGCTCTCACCCTGCAGATAGCCTCTCTCTGCAATCAGCAAAATAACAACAGTGATCAAATAAGGCAAACGCTTCTCTCCCTGCCTGATCTGAGATCAGCTTTTCTGGCCGCCCCACCAGATAGCGGCGGATACGTCTTGCAGCCGCAGGACAAATTGGAGCGTTGTAGTGATAGTCGAGATAAGATATTCCCTCTAAAATTTCCATTTTGGGTCTTGCATGGCTGGTGGCTTGGCTTTGCTTGGCTCGGAAATTTATTGTCTGCTTTCTTAAAAATCTGCTGCCTGACTAATGACCATGCAGTCGTTGTTGTTGTGTGTGTGTGTGTGTGTGTGTGTGTGTGTGTGTGTGTGTTGTGTGTGTTTGTGTGTTTGCGTGACCTGTCTGCTGTGACCATGTCTCTGCTTAGTGTCTCGTGGCAGTCTGGACCCTAAGAGGAGTGTGTGTGTGTGTGTGTGTGTGTGTGTGTGAGTGTGTGTGTGTTTGGGTGTGTGTCTAAGTATATGTGTGTACATGTGTGTGTTTGTGTGCAAGAGTGCAAGACAACTGTGATTCTGTGGTGGTCTTGACTCTCATCCTCTGTGATGGTTCCCTCCACGGCCCCCCAACCCCCCCCCCCCCCCCCCCCCGCACACACACACACGCAGACACACACACACACACACACACACACACACACACACAGACTGAATCATGGCAAAGAGAACCACGGGGAGGCACGCCTGTGACATGGCCGGCCCAGTCATGATGGCGTGCAGCTCCCTGCCCTGCCTGCTCTCCCCACACGCACACACACACACACACACACACACACACACACACACAGAGAGAGACACGGGGACTCAGGGCTCAGTTTCTCTGACTGGAGCCGCCGTAACTCAACACTGGAGCTTGACCTTTCAGTCCCACGGATCCTCATTCAGCATGTAATCAACAGCCCACTCCACTCCACTCACTCACTCACTCACTCGCTCACTCCCTATGGCCTCTAAGCTACTGCAGCCGTCAGCCCCCATTGGCTAAATGACTTAATAAACCACTTATAAAATCCTTCTTTCCAAATCACAGACCACACACACACACACACACACACACACACACACACACACTCACACACAAAAACATCTGCATATGCACCTATCTCATGGCTAAGTAAACCACCTCTAAAGCCCTTCTTTCCTAATCACAGACCAACACACACACACACACACACACACACACACACACACACACACACATCTACATGCACCTATGTCACGTTCTTGCAGGGTCATGGTCAGTGATCCACAGAGTTGCCTCATATTGATTATTTGCCCTTGTTGCTTTGTGGTGTTTGTTGCTTTAAAAAGAGGCCCCTCAGTCTGTCCAATTAATCTGGGGAGGGAAGGAGGGGATTAACTCCAGCAGGTGACTCGACTAATTCAGGATTAATTGCTCTGTGCACAAGGCACTCTGAAGTGACTAAGTTCCTGCTTCCGCAAAATTAATCAATTGCCGAGGCTGACCTTATCCGAACTCGTATTTCTCAGCCACTATTGTGTTCCCGCCTAAATGAAATAAAGGTACAAAAAAAAAATCACCTGTTTGTCGTTATTTTTCCTCTGTGATCCTGTTGGTTGCTATGCAGTACGATACATCAGCATGTAGTCAGTCAAGGTGTTCTGGGTGAATAGAATCAGCTGCTATCCCTGAGCTCGAGCACCCGCGTTTTGCGGCTAGCTAATTGCTTCCGCCTCTTATTAATCGTAACAGCGCTCGATAGTTAAATGCGAATTATCAAGGTCAGGCAGTTCAGCTTCTTTTTTTAATGAGGCTAAGTCCACCACTTTAACTGTCGAAGGGTCGAACCTAGGCCTTATCCACACATGCGCCAGCCGGCGCTTGTAAAAGCCGGGATGTTTGCCGCACGGAGG
This sequence comes from Sardinella longiceps, assembly GCA_027497455.2. Classification (NCBI taxonomy): domain Eukaryota; kingdom Metazoa; phylum Chordata; class Actinopteri; order Clupeiformes; family Clupeidae; genus Sardinella; species Sardinella longiceps. The sequence goes on from JAODXP020008937.1 coordinate 2,927, forward strand.
TGCTAATGGCGAGTCAATCACGGCGTCAGATGCGTTTGCCGCACATAAGGTTGTGTGCGTTCATCTGAGCCGGAATGGCAGTAATGAACTCCAGTCCCTTTGGCTGCGAGCAAAGAAAAAAAGGCAACTGTCAATTTCCAGTGCAGTGTGAGTTCAGGGGGGTGGGGTGAGTGGGGTTGTTGGTGTTGGGTTGTGGGGTGGCAGAAAGGAAATCTTTTATTCATCAGTTGTTTTCATAAGTCAGTTTTTTTTTCTGTTCATGGCATCATTAATTTGCATGTGGCCCATGGCAAGCTGATGCTGCTGCATCTCTGTGACAATGCAGAGATGGGAGGCAGAGCAGGGGCACGTGTGAGTGTGAGACAATGTGTGTGTGTGTGTGTGTGTGTGTGTGTGTGTGTGTGTGTGTGTGTGTGTGTGCGCGCGCAACAGTGGGTTGGTGTGAGTGTGTGTGTGTGTGTGTGTGAGAATGTGTTTTTGTGTGTGTACTACACGTATGAAAGAGTGCCCTTGATGTGCCTTTGTTTTTTTGTTACACACACAAGGGACTACATGCAAGTGTGATGAAAAATGCTATTTCCAGACAGCACTCCGCCCCCACCTTGCATCTGGATAAAAATAGCTCGCAAATCACACACTTCACTGAAACTCTGAATGGCAGAGAGAGAGAAAGAGACAGACAGAGAGAGAGAGAGACAAAGAGAGAGAGAGAGAGAGACTACGCACAGCCTCATTCCTTCGCTGTCTCCTCAACTCTCCCCCATCCTGAGCCCTGTGCGCACCCCTGGATTGTAACGCATCAAGGACATCAAGAAGTAATACGCTCTAATCTCCCCGAGTAGAAGAAGCCCCCACTCAGAGAAGAGTCGGGATTAGAGCTCAGCGCTCTGAAGTGGCCCCGTTTCAGCTCTCGTCGGCTTCTTCGCTCCCAAGCCCTCCTCTCCCATTCTCCTTGAAGCACTAAAGGCGCTTGAGACCACTGCTAAGGGTCTTTAGCCTCATCACTGTCTCTCACACTCACTGACGCCCCCCCTTTCCCCCCTCTCTCTCTCTCTCTCTCTCTCTCTCTCTCTCTTTATTTCTCACTCTCTCTTATTCACACGTTTACCTTGCGTCAGGTCTTCGTCCTCTCCCTTTCTTCCTCTTCAGCTCTGCGGAGCAGCGAGCTGGCGGCTGTGTCATGCAGATAACACACGCTTGGAAGAGGCCCGCCGCATGTGGAGAAGGACACGCTTGAGCCACTTAAGCAGCGGCGACAGACAGCAGCGCTAACACGCTCAGTGGCCTCTCCTGCCACACTCTTAAGAGAAAATATATAGGGACACTCGAGGCGCTGCTTCGATCGTTTTTCACTCACTGATGACACTGTAATGAAACAGTCAAGGGTTGCCATGACGTCAGGCGTTCCTAAGGTTCTATCTCTGGCATTTTCCATAAATTGGTGTCAATGTATGCCATGTTACTTATCATCTATATAGTAGCCTATATTGTGAGTGAGTGTGTGTGTGTGAGTGTGTTTTTGTGTGTGTGAGTGTGTATGAGAGAGTGTGTGTGTGAGAGTGTGTGTTTATAATACATGAATAGCACATAGTTGACTGTTTTATGTGTTTCAGAGGGTCTAGTCATTGTTGGCGTCATTGCCGTCAGTGCTTCTTTTCATGCTGTCCTTTTTCTCTTCAAAGGGCTGTCAAATGAAAGTCTGGCTTCCCACTGCTCAGGAAAGGCTAAGTTGCACAGTGGAATGGGCTGCCTCCTCTCCGTGAAAACCCAACATGGCACCTACACAATGGCCAAGCAGAAATGGCTTTCTTTAAAAAAAAAAAAAAAAAAAAAAGGAGCAAGAACTGAGTATTAAAGAAGACACTAAAAGATATTGACAAGGTTGGGCTCTCTGATTTTCGTCATGCTAAAAAAATAACACACATCTATTTTGTGTCCATGTAGCGATGCTTAAACAAGCATGTGGTTGACATGATTTACAAATGTACTGCAACTGATTTATATCCTGATTATTTTTTAATGACATTTAACCACTTTCCATGTTTCATCAGCTAACGTAAGATCCGGCAGATCTGACTTGTTATCTACTTAAAGCATTTTGTCGACCGTTATGATCCATAAATTGCCTTCATTATTTTCCGATTTAGGTTCATATACATCATGGGCTCAGGAAACCGTTTGAGTGAAGAGGGTAAATATGAATTAATCTGATGATCAACAGACTGCTTCAGATGGCTATTTATATCCTGATTGAACCCAATGAAGCTTATGTGCTTGATGTACATGTACTTTAAATGCAGCTCTTGTATTTATCTAGACTGCACGCTTACAGCGGGCATTTTTAAACCAGGTCAAGCTCCACAAAAACCTCTCAACATAGCAATCAAACATACAGATATGTCTGCAGTTTTTTTGTTTGCGTGTGCATATATGCGAGTGTGTGTGTGTGTGTGTGTGTGTGTGTTTGTAGGTGTGTATTGTGTGTGTGTGTGTGTGTGTGTGTGTGTGTGTTCCTAGTGTGGTCATTATCAAGCAGGGGGTTATCATTATAAACTCTCACAATAGCTGTTTACAGCTGCTTTGGTAATTCGGGGTAATGCAAAATCACTATGGATGCGTGGTTGGGTTATGAAGGCCTGTAATTTTCCGTCCTCCCGCTTACTATGCAAAATAATTGTCTGTCAGCTGCCCTGCAGCCCTCAACCCTCCACCACACACCTCCAGAGGGCAAGGGCCAGGCAACAGTGCACTGTGTGGGAATGACTTTAGTCTGATGCTTGCTGGGCATCAGGACCAATCTGTAGTCTATTGTACACCTCAGCCTAGTTGTTAACAGTGCGTAGCCTACACATATAGCCTACACATTCCACACACTCATGCACACGTGCGCGCGCGCATGCACACACACACACACACACACACACACACACACACACACACACACACACACACACACACACACACACACACACACACACACTTTCCCTCAGGCACACACACCATGCACATACACAATAATGGCTATCTATATCTGTGCCCAGGTGTTGGTTTTAACAGGGTGCCTTTTTGTCATGGTCATCTGGGCTGCTTCAATCTGCTGTACCCTCACCTCCTCTCTCTCTCTCTCTCTCTCTCTCTCTCTCTCTCTCTCTCTCTCTCTCTCTCTCTCGCCACATCTGTCTCTGGGCTCCGCCGATAAGAAGCGCCCTCCGCTGCCACGGGAGGGAGAAACCATGGCAACCGTCCAGCCGTCGTGTTGACATCACAGCACGTTAAATATAACCATCCGCCACAGAACTAGTCATTGGGCGATTTATCCGCACATCGCTATAAATACATGCTTCCCTCCTTGTAATTGCAGTCTGTGTGGGCCCTCTTTGGAAGGGAGGAGAGCGAGGACGAAAAAGAACAGAAAAGAGAGAGAGAGACAGAGAGAGAGAGAGAGAGAGAGAGAGAGAGAGAGAGAGAGAGAGAGAGAGAGAGAGAAGACTCAGGCAAAAAGAGGGGAAGACAGGGGAGGGAACACGTGTGTACGCCTTTGGCAGTGTCTGTGTCATTAGGGGGTCCAATCAGAGAAATCAGTGAAGCATATTGTACTAAAGCTTTGCCTCACTACAAGATTATCTTATCATCCCATTGTCTTTGCTTGCAGACTGCGGACCAACGGTTCCCCCTATCAAAACATCACAAAATACACAGCCCTGATTTTCAGAATGGGCTGGCTGCACTGTCAACACCAAAAAAATAAATAAATAAAAAATCCACAGCAACATGCTGAAGTAATTATACCACCGTGTATGTAATCTTACTATCTATAGTGTTTTGTTCCTATGAGTAAATTTGGGCTTTGAAAAAGCACCCATGCTTGAGTAGCTGCCACTAAATTTGCATGTGAGCAAACGCAGGCCTGCGGCTTCTGAGCAGCGTGTTTAATACGGTTAAAGACGTGGTGAACAGAGGTTGCATCTGGGCGTTTCACACACACATGCATTCTGTGGAGTAGACAAGAGGTTGCACGGCCTTTCTTCATCTGCATTAGGAGTGGAGGAACACAAGAGAAAGAAGGGGGAAATGGAGTCTCTTTGCTGGGGCGGAAGGTTGCGGTCATTGTGAAGTGCAGTCCAGGGCGGTCCAGGAGACACTTGCATGGCAGAGGAGAGATGACCTTTGGGGTGGCGTTTGCTTGTCATATTGTCCCCATGGTCTCTGGGGGGGAGGGGGGGTATCGCAATGCGGGTGAGTGCTTAGGGCAGCCAACGTGAAAGGCCAGAGTCCAAATGGCCTCGGATCGCATCCGCAGGGAATCAAGCACTGCAGTGAAGAGAGAGAGGGAGAGATAGAGAGAAAGAGAGTGAGAGAAAGAGAGAGAGAGATCAGCAGAAAAGAGAAGTTGGGAAAGAAAGAAACAGCAGGGGAGAGAGAAAGAGAGCGTGTTAAAGGAGAGAGCAGAACAGAGATGTTAAAGAAGTGAGAGAGAGAGAGAGAGTGCGAAGGATGAAGCCATCCAACTAGAGAGATGATGCCGTCCAACTGACTCTCCGCAGTCTCTTAATCTGCTTTAATCCACCCCTCTTCACCCCACCCCCTTTCTGCCCCACCAATGACAAAATGATCTCCAATACCCCCACCCCCACCCCCACCCCCACCCCACCCACCCAACTTGTAGCACTACTGCTGTCTGTGCAGCTGAGCGGCCGGCAGACACATGCAGGCGTGAGTTGACCGGGAGCGGGTGACGTCACCACCACAGCGGCAACATCATCATCTCGTTATCGCCGAGCATGGGTGGCCGGGAGTCAGCAGTCCTGCCCTTCCTCATCCGTCCCGGACGGTGGCAGCTGTCAGTCAAAATCGCTTCAGGCGTCACCGCCGGCAACTCTGGCTTTCTCTTCCTTCCTTCCTTCCCTGGTCTGAGTCACACTGGCTGGCTTTCGGAGGAAAGTTGTGGTCTGAGGACAAAAACATGAACTGCCAATCATGGCTGTTTTGCCCTTAGAAGGGACGAGTTACACAAGCAGGGTTGGTTACAGGAAGAATACCTGTAGATCTTTGTAATTATTTCTCCAAAATTAAAATAAATTCACTAACAAAATCAATGTGTGTGTGTGTGTGTGTGTGTGTGTGTGTGTGTGTGTGTGTGTGTGTGTGTGTGTGTGTGTGTGTGAGTGTACACAGTATATTATATTGAAACTGCATTCATTAGTTCTGTGAAGATCTATTATGCGAGAGAAGGGGTATAATACAAAGTTCTGCATAAGGTCTATATTCTTTAGTTTATATTATATCATATTTTCGGCTTCTTATTGATGTATTTTTGATCATGGGAAATATATATTGGTATGTATGGCCCAGCATATCTTGGATGAAAGGACAGCTCAATGTATATGCTAATCAGAAATGGAGCAGCGTGGAGACATCCCTCTTCTGTTGACTCTGACTGCATAATGCATTGTGCATAATGTCCTAATAGGCAGGCCAGTAAATGAGAAATCTCCATCCCATTCTGACACTGGATTTAATCAAACACTATCAAATATTCATATTCTATTTGCCATATTACTATTCTTTTTTTCTCTCTCCCTGAGTCCTCGCGGGGAAACACATAATTTGTTTTGCTCGAGTAGCCGGGTGTCAGAACGCCGCTGTGCGAAACTCTCGGCGAGCGGAACCCATGTTGCGGATCTCCAGTAGAACTACACAGCGCGCCACTTAATTATTCCTGAAAGTACAAATCCCTCTGAGCATTAGAGATGCAGCTCCGAGACAAAACAAGAGGATGACGATAAAGAAGAGGAGAGAAAGAGAGAGAGAGAGTGTGTGTGTGTGTGTGAGAGAGAGAGAGAGAGAGAGAGAGAGAGAGAGAGAGAGAGAGAGAGAGAGAGAGAGAGAGAGAAAGAGGAGGTAGGACATCCATGCCCTCTTTTTATTTGCCGTTCCACATGCCCAGTAACCGGACGCCATGTGGTTTTGTTTGGCCTATTTGGCATGGGTGTTTGCGGCTCCACTAGGTGATTACTCTTGTATCTAGTGTCTCTCCACCTACCTTCACCACAGCACCCTACCGGCTCATTTAGACACAAGACAACATGTTGAGTCGGTGGTCTGAAAACCTCCTCTGGGGAGGAGGTGTGTTTGTGTGTGTGTGTGTGTGTGTGTGTGTGTGTGTGTGTGTGTGTGTGTGTGTGTGAAGGGTGTGAGAGGATGCTGGCACAAAAATTGAAAAGCTTGTTTGGGAGAGAACAAACGAACTGGACAAAAAGGTGATTTGTGTGTGTGTGTGTGTGTGTGTGTGTGTGTGTGTGTGTGTGTGTGTGTGTGCTTGTTTTTCTTTATCAGCGGTTGGTGGAGAGTGACTAAGGGAGCTGTGATGGTGGACTGGACGGGGGATGGAGCAAGTAAAACAGACAGTGACTAATGCCCAGGTGCAGGTGCTGAAGCCAACTGCTCTTCATGCAATGGAAAGGCACATTTATTCTACAGTATGAGGAAGGATGTGTGAGTGTGTGTCTGTATGCTTGTTTGTGTGTGTGTGTGTGTGTGTGTGTGTGTATGTGTGTGTGTGTGTGTGTGTGTGTGTGGTGTGTGTTGGGTTGCTGGGGGGGGGGGGGGGGTAGGTTTGGGAAGAGGGACAAAGAATAAACAGAACAGGCACAAATGAAAGCTGTGTGGTCATGACACACACACACACACACACACACACTCGGACAGTCACAAAGAATGCCAGACAAAGCATGAGTCAGTGTTCTAGATGCCCACAAACTGGGCTGCGACACATTTTCTTTTCTTTTTTCTTTTTTTCTGCAAGCACACAAAGATAAGTCCAACTTCAGCACACAGCAAGCTCTGACAGTGTCCTACCACACACACACACACACACACACACACACACACACACACCCACACACACACACACACACACACACACACACACACTCACTCTCTCTCTCACACACACACACACACATACACACACATCCACCACCCCAGCAGTTTGCGATAAGAGGCAGCGCTACAGCATTGTGGAAGGTCAGGGGTCACCTGGAGTTTATCTCCTAAGTAAGTGCTTGGCATTCCAGCGGCTTAACTTGCTCTGCATTTGCTCAGGAGGCGGCCAGGGCTGGGTAGGGCAGAGTAGGGCTGGGGTAGGGTAGGCTAGGGTAGAGTAAGGCTGGAGCAGGATAGGCTGGGGTAGGGCTGGGGCAGGGTAGGGGCTGGGGATGATAGAGGAGGCTGTGGAGGGGCGCTGCAGACTCCTTATTTAGCTCCGTCTTGACCTTTCTGGGCCCTGTGGTGGGCTGGGCAGGTGGGTGGTGACACATCAGGGGGGTGGGGCTTCTCTTTCTGTTCTTTACTGGAACAGATAACACTAAACTGAAGCAGAACACACACACACACACACCCCTCGGTACGCACGCACACACAGACACACACACACACACACACACATGCAACCCACCAAACTAAACTGAAGCAGAACCCCTGCTAACACACACATGCACGTGCACACACACACACCACTCACCAAAGTAAACTTAAGAAGAATCCTCCTCCACACCCACCCACACACAGACACACACACATACACATAATAACCCACCAAACACACACACAGACACACACACACACACACCCCTTAGACCAGACTAGAAACTCCTGCCTTTCCACATACACTCCATTGCTTTAGACACACACTTGCCCACTCGCACGTTAAGGATTCAGGCTTGGGTAATATCACCCACTCACCTCCACTCAAAATAGTCAAACAGGCTCCCATTAGATTTGAAATAAAACATCTCACCATGCCCACAGGAATGCTCTCTGATTCACTCCGACCGGATGGGCACACTACTGTGTGTGTGTGTGTGTGTGTGTGTGTGTGTGTGTGTGTGTGTGTGTTTTAAGGCCATAATTGCGTCACCTTCATTATCCAGTCAGTCTGCCCTGCACACAAAGCCGGCTGGTCCAGGGGCAGAGACTGGGAATTGGATGCCTTTATTATTCCAGCCCTTTATTAGCCCCTGTGTGTGTGTGTGTGTGTGTGTGTGTGTGTGTGTGTGTGTGTGTGTGTGTGTGTGTGTGTGTGTGTGTGTCTTTAATATTTTAAATCTATTTATTCATTAATAATCTGGGCCAAAGCTCTTAATCCGCCTGTCTGTCTGTCAGTCTTTCTGTCTGTCTGTCTGTCTGTCTCGGCCTGTCTGTCTGTCCGTCTGCTCCTCTGCCTGTGTCTCTCAGACAAATGTTGACTATGTGTGCGTGCCTACTCTGTCTTGAGCTGTCTCTTTCTCTCTCTGTCTAAGGATCCCAGTAGATGTGACCCTGTCTTAGCCCACACCTTAGAATTAGCACCTGCTGCCCGCTGCTCCTCCGAGTCTTTCCGCTTCACCCCCCCCCTCTAGCTTTCCACAATACCCTTGCGATGCTGCCTCAAAGGTCAGGCCGGCTCTTGGCCTGTTCCCTTTCAGCCCTCTCTCTCTCTCTTTCCATCTCTCTCTCTCTCTCTCTCTCTCTCTCTCTCTCTCTCTCTCTCTCTCTCTCTCTCTCTTCTCTCGGTAGCCATTAAATACTAGTGTCTGTCCGCAGCACTGCTCCATGTGAGGAAAGAGACAGGGATCTGTCAGTGAGACGGAGCGGGAAAGTGAGGGCAGATCTTTGCGCTGCTGTGCAGTCTGAATCCCACTGAGAGCTCTGCCAGGTAATAAAAGCCTGTCAGTCGTCCATCTGTGGGGACGGACGCACAGGTACAAAGCACAGACACTGGGATTTGACTTAACTTCACCTACACACGACCACATCTCTCTCCTTTGGAAAAAGACAGACAACGCCAACACTGGGATAAAATGTCAATTTACAGCATTTTTTTCTGTTTTGAAAAAAAAAAAAAAATATATATATATATATATATATATATATATATGGGCAATTCCAGCGTTATGGACGTGACATTTTCGTGCATTATTGATGAACAAAAGGCCAGATAACCACCGCAAACCTAGCAGTATTTCACAATTTTTTTCATATTCTTCTGCAAACTCCATGGCTGAATACAGGCAAACAGAAAAAATTAATATCATGATTTGCATCATAAGAATATGAGCCTTTCAATTTGCGTTATGGACGTGACGAAAAACGGACAAACTTTTGAGAGAGCGTAGTTTTTGCTGTGAAGTGTGTGAAATTTCTAGAGAAATGTAAATATTACTACATTCATACCAAACAGGACACCTCAGTAAAGACAGAGAAAGACTTAATTTCAAATGTAAATGTAAAAAAGTTGGTTTTCATTGGGAGACATGGCGTTATGGATGTGACGTTATGGACGTGACGTCTGGAAAAACCCTCCGAAACGATACAAAACAATTGTGAACGGTGGATTTTAACCTGTAACAAGAGAAATAGTAATATAACAATGAAAAATAACTGATAGCATTGCAGCTTTGTGTGTGTTATCACCCACTTATGCCCATTATAAGCCCCTCCATAGACTTACATTATAGCTGAATAGGGTAAAAATTTTAACAAACAGATATCCTTTCGAAACTTGCTCAGTTGAATATTTACATCGAGACAATACTTTTTTGTATTGGAAGTTTTCTGAAAGAATTTGTATGTCCATGTAGGTGAGACTTAAAGTTTTAAGGTGAGGTTTACTTTTTCGTGGAATTGCC
>JAODXP020008939.1:5000-7500 GCA_027497455.2 Sardinella longiceps
TCCTCCTCCCCTTAGTTACTGGCGTCCGTTATCTCCAGTGCTTATCCTGCAATTGCAATCAGATTCCCTTATTTCCTTGTGGTGTTGTGTTGTGTGGTGTGTGTGTGTTGGGTGTGTGTGTGTGTGTTGTGTTGTTAGCTCCCAGTAGAAGATGGTGGAGGTAAATAAGCTCATGTCTCCCTCTAACTGGAGCCTAGCACAGTAATGAGTCCTATATATTTGGTGGTATGGGCTATAAAATGACTATATGTTTAATAGCAAATCTATTCACCATTAGCCTAGCGTGCTAAAGCTACTGGGTATGAGGAGCATTCTTTATTGCAGCTGATATGGGCAGGCAGGGCTGGGACACACAAGGCGTGTTAGCTTGTTTGTTAGTTAGCGTGTTTGTTTACTGCCAAATGGGCTGCACATGTATGTTTAATAGCTAATTTATTCACCATTAGCCTAGCGTGCTAAAGGTACTGTATATGAGGTGTTAGTTAGCGTGTTTGTTTACTGCCATATGGGCTGTATATGTATGTTTAATAGCAAATCTATTCACCATTAGCCTAGCGCGCTAAAGCTACATGAGGAGCTGTCTTTTTTGCACCTGATGTGAGTAGACAGGGCTGGGACACACAAGGTTAGCTTATTAGCTTGTTCATTAGCTTGTTTGTTTGTTTGTTTGTTAGCGTGTTTGTTTACTGCCAAATGGGCGTAATGGCATCTTACACGCTTCCCACATACCCTTCAGTCTTTACCCTGGCCACCTTCCCTATATCTGGTGCATGCTGTTTAGACCTTCAGTCTGCTCAAATAATTGATGTGTGTGTGTGTGTGTAGTGTGTGTGTAGTGGGTTGAGAGAGAGAGAGAGAGAGAGAGAGAGAGAGAGAGAGAGAGAGAGAGAGAGAGAGAGAGAGAGAGAGTGTGTGTGTGTGTGTGTGTGTCATGTGTTTGCGTTGAGCTAGTAGCAGCTTCTGTCAAGCCCGGGTCTGTGGATCCATCTGCGGGGAAAGCTCCGGAACCTTCGCCTCAAGATGTGTCCTGTCAGCAGCCTCCAGACACACAAGATGGCTTCCAGTTCATGCCAAATATAATCATCTATACGTGTGTGCACACATTGGCCTCTTGGAATTACATATGTGTGTGTGTGGTGTGTGGTGTGTGTATGTGTGTGTGTGTGTGCACACTTGGGCTTTTTAGCCTTCTGTATGCCTCATATTTTGCATGACTGCTTTGGCAATATGAATGTCTTATTCGTCATGCCAATAAAACATTATTGAATTGTTTGAACTGAGAGAGATACAGAGAGAGAGAGAGAGAGAGAGAGGGGGTAAAGCATATGACGTGATCAAATCAATGTATTCAAACAATAAATGCAGTGTAAAAATTGGCAAAAAACAAACTGAGGTCTTCACACAGAAGCGGGGAGTGCGACAAGGCTGCAGCCTGAGTCCAACTCTGTTCAACATCTACATCAATGAGTTAGCGGTGCAGTTGGAACAGTCTGCAGGCCAGGGACTCACCCTTCATAACACAGAAGTAAAATTTCTGCTTTTTGCAGATGATCTGGTCCTTTTAGGCCCCTCTGCACAGGCCCTACAAGAACATCTGGACCTGTTGGCAAAATATTGCCAGACCTGGGCCCTTTCCGTTAATCCGACAAAAACAAAAATCATGATCTTCCAAAAGAAATCCAGATGTCAGGAAGACAGATACCTGTTCACTCTAGGTAGCACCGCCCTAGAACACACGATTCAGTATACTTACCTCGGTCTGACCATTACTGCATCAGGAAGTTTCAGCAAGGCAGTGAATGCACTCAAAGAAAAAGCCCGCAGAGCCCTTTATGCAATAAAATCTAAATTTTACAACATAAATATACCTATATCAATCTGGTGCAAATTATTTGACAGCATAATACAGCCTATTGTGCTGTATGGAAGTGAGGTCTGGGGTCCACTCAGCATGCACGACTACACTGCATGGGACAAGCATCCAACAGAAGCCCTGCATGCAGAATTCTGTCGATCCATACTTAAAGTCCAAACAAAAACACCAAATAATGCATGTAGGGCAGAATTAGGCCGTTACCCATTGGCAATACCTATTCAAAAACGAGCACTTAAATTCTGGATGCACCTAAAATCAAGTCCCAAAAATACACTCCATTTTGAGGCCCTAAAAACCCAGGAACTGAACCCAGAAAAGAGTCACTTATGCCAGCTGGTACTGAAGCTCACTAATCCACTAAAAAGTACTACTAACACACAAGCTCAGACCAGCTCTGCTTCCACACCAGCAATTTGTGTCAAAAAAGTCATGAAACAAGCAAAGGAAAACTATTTGGACCATTGGAGAAATCATACTATCAGTCAAAGCAGAATGAATTTCTATCTGACCCTAAATCGTGAATACAAATTGGCAGAGTATCTCTCCTCTGTCAGAGATACGAAGCAGAGGCAAATCCTTACCAAGTACAGGTTAAGTGACCACAGCCTTGCAGTGGAAACGGGT
>JAODXP020008940.1:0-12063 GCA_027497455.2 Sardinella longiceps
CTAAATTCAGGCGATAACATTATTACAGGATATGACACGCATACATGCAGAACACACCTATTCCCACATCCTATACCGCACACTCATACTCAGAATTTCTTCTGCAGGTCATTTTGTCCTTGGAGCTCATCAGCCATGCAGTATCACACACACTTTATATGATTCACAATCAATAGATTACTGACCTTTGACTGCAGTAAACATACGCCATTAAAACCATCATTTACTGGTTATGACTGACTAAAGCGTCACCAGTAGGGGTCAGGATCTGACTAATTTTTTTTTTTTACATCAGATGGACTTTGTTTACTTACCTCACTCACGTCAGATCATGCGCTACGTAACTTTCGTAAGGCACTTCCGCGCAACGATCTGATGTTGAAGCCCATCAGAGAGATTTCAAGCCATTATTCTCTAACCGGACCAATCAGGGCCGCTAGCTGCTGTAGAGGGTGTGACGTAGCGAATAAGCAACTGTTTTGAATCCAACCAATCCAACAAACTTAACCAGCGTCATTGGTTGGTTTCGATGTGGTTGGCTGCAGTGTACGTCAATTAAATTGATGGACAAGCCGTTTGCCCAGTTAGATTCAAGGATTTCTGGCTCCTGAAATATCTCGTCTATCGCTGAATATCAGATGAACGCGCGTAGCGCTACATCTGACGTGAGTGAGGTAATTTGTTTACATAAATGTATGGGAACTTACATTTGCGGCCCTTCTGAGGACTCTAGGTGAGGGTTTAACTCTTCAGTGTAACTTTACTGCTGGTTCCACTCCTACAGTGGGAGTTTCATCACTCATGACCAGAATCTACAACTTCACTGATGAGGGTCACTGACTCATGCTTCCTCCTTGAACTTGAACCCACCAGTTGATGATTATATTTATCAACTGATAGAAGAATCTCGCCAGATCTTACAATTTCACCATTGCAAAACACATTTTTTTTGGATAACTAGAAAATTCCTCTTCATATCAACTGGCACCTCTGACAACACTTCAGTAGGTGTTTTTGATGTAATGTCAGCATGGTTGTTACTTCCTTTTTTGTTTTCATTTTATTTTTGGATTTTCTTTTCTATTTAAAATGACTCAGAAACATAGAGCCTGACAAAAAGCCCTTAATTTTTTATTTATTTTTATTTACAATGACTTAAAACATATGAAGAGTTCAGATGCAAAAACCCCTAACTCCACTTGACCACTTTTTGAGAAAAAGGCCATTTTTTATCAGGCGTTTACAGTGTTTTGATTGTAAACAGATATTTCAGACATGGCGGGGAGCAGGTTTTATTTTATTTTTTTCAGAAAAACAATTCATTTACATATTCTAGATTTATACAGGATTCACACAATATCATTAACTCAGTTTTCACAAAAATGGTGTTTAGGGGGTTTTGCATCTGAACTCTTCATATTTTTGGTTTAATAGGCCTAGACAAAGTCCTTCATATCAACTGGCACCTCTGACAACATTCTGTAAAAAGTAGAATAGCTATAAAATAAATTATCCACTCCGACAATGGATATTCAGTATCAGAGCAACACAGTTGGGTGTTTTTTGACGTAATGTCAGTGAGGTTATTTCCTTTTTTGCTATTTCTTTCATCTTTTTTTTTTTTTTTTCATTTACACAGTGACCAACTCAAAACATAGATAGCCTGATAAAGAACACTGTTAGACCTTTCTAAGTTTTTTTTTACAGTAACTCACTGGCAACACTGTTGCCAGTGAGTTACTGTAATTCAGAGAGCCAGTATGCTACTGTATTTCATTTTACAGTAACAATACCGCACAATTCAAAGTAAACCAGTATACTACTGTAACCCTTTTCAGCCTTTTACCCCTTTTAAAATGTATTATTGATTGATTTATTATTATTTTTATTTATTTATTATATTATATTATTATAATATTACCACTACTAGCCTATTGGTGTTATTATTAATCATAGTTTAGTAATAATGACAAATACGTTTTTCAAGTTAACACAATGTTTATTTTTTAAATTTTGTACAAAACGAATATTTTCAAGGCTTTTCCAAAACAAGGGCCACCTTCTTCTCAGCGCTGTCCATCCACTTTGTTGCAGTCAGCAATGCGGTACCTGCAGTATGAAAAAGTACACCATATTAACGTCTAGAAAACAACCAATGTGTAGCAGTCTCACCAAATGCCAGCAGAGTTACCTGCTAAGATGCTAACATTAGCTGCTAATGTTAGCTATTACTGGCTAATTGAATTCAAAATTATTTTGGTAGCCTACAAGTACTTACATCTGTAAAATTCTGTCGAAGTGTCTTATATTTAGGAATTTTTCACAAAGGCGCCAACGTTTCTTGCCTTCAGAAGTTTCCCTGCAATATGAAAAAGTACAGCATTAAAACACACTGTAGAAACCAACTGACATAGCTACCACATACCAGTGCTAATGTGGGTATCCACACTAACATTGGATGTCGGCTCTGAATGCTGAATGTTGAAATTAAAAATTATTTGGGTACTTACATCTGTAAAGTTGTCCATTTTAGAAGTGCTTTGTCTTCAGGAGGCTATTCCAATTCGATGAGTTTTCACATTCGCACAGTTGACAGTCCGATGAGGAGAAAACTTCAGACTCTCAGACGCTAACGTTAGCCACACTGCACTTCATAACTGACTTAAGTTGACTACATAGAAATATACACTGGTAGACTAGGTTTAGGTGAGCAGTAATATGACAGAATTTTGAATTTTAGGTTTCTTATAATGTAAGGTTACCCGAAAATCCTCCTTCTCTTTGCTATGTTGCTGCTGCAGCCAAAGCAGCTCTACACTACTACAGTTTTGTGATTTCCAACTACGGAGAGACAGGAGTGCCAAAAAGCATTAAAAAGTGGTGCCTTACTGTAATTTCTTTAAAAAACTAATGAAACTCAGTGACTTACTGTAAATTCAAAAAATGAACAAAACGGTCAACCAAAAATTCCCAGAATGCAATGGCAATTACAGTAATTTACCACAAAACTAATTTAAAGTATTTTACTGTTTGATATGTAGTAAAATACTGTAGAAATTACAGAAAAGTCTAACAGTAAAGCCTAAGTTTCTTACAGTAAAAGACTAAATGTAGACTATGAGATAACAGGGTTGCTAAAACAATGCTATTTACATGACCTACTGTACCAAGGGAAAAAGAAGCATCACACAATTATACCGAGGAATGTTACACTCCGTAATTATATTTCCATAAGGGCACACATTTATGTACAACAAGTATAACCTCATAGAGCAAAAATGGCCACAAAAATAAATTGCCTATATGCCAACTATTAACAGTACTTTTAAGTTATATAGAGGATATTTGCATTGGTCTTGAATGTTATCTTCTTCTCATTAAATTATGAACTCTGCAATGATTTCATTAGCACTTAGTTTCTGCATGCTGCCTCTGTCTGTCAACTTGTAATTAGGCAAACAGAGGTGTGAGACAGGCTCGCCTAGAAAATGTAAAAGGCTTTTGGGTCATGGTTTAGTTATGCAGGTTAAGAGTCAATGACTCATATTCCAGACATCTGGTCTGAGGATTCAGAGGTGTGTAGGTGTCATTGTGGAGATCAGGACCTGGTATCTGTGAAAAGAGTTCATATCAATATATACAAGTGATCAGATACAGTAAATTAATTCAAAAGATCTAAGACATATGGATGACTCTCCCTCCCCACCACATGTGTGAGTTAACCCCTGGTTTGCCACAAGAGAGCCAGTGCTTATAGGCTTGGTCTTTATAGGCTTGGATCTTCATCAATCAAAGCTCCAAATATGTTACTTTATTATTTTGTAATATACTTATTTAAAATTACAGAAAGCTCAACTTACATTCATCAGGTTGGATTCAAGTAGGTTGTTCTGGGATCTTAGATTTTCATACATTTCAAAACTAGACGAAACATGGGCTGTCTAACACAGAAAAAGGAAGGTTTTTACTTTCAATTTATTTAAAAAAAAAATTAATCTAAATGGCCATAAACATATCATTGACCCTTAACATCAGAAGCATTTCAAGAGGTTAGAAGGGAAATATGTATGAACAATCTTACAGCCAGAGTATCATATTCAGGGCATCTGCTGTTCGGGTCCAGAGATGCATATGTGGAGTCTAACCTGTGGTCACTGCTTACGTCCTGTTTACAGACAGACAGAAGACAAAAGGAAGTCACACAGATTTGGTAGCTATGTGTGAGTCTGAGCTTCTGGTGTCTCTCTCAAACATTTTTAGACCTGCAAGTGTTCAGGGTAAAACTGCAGATTATGGCTGATCATGGGCCCAATCTCTCTCTATAAAATCCCATATACAGATTGGCCTTGTGTTCTATCTCATCAATACCTACTGGGATATTATTGTTTCTTTGTCTTGGGTTTATGGCTGAGGTCACGGTTCTCCTCCTGAAACACAAGAACAGTAGAATTTATTTCCTGCACTATGCTTGTTCCTAAGTAAACACCAGGAATATTTCATAGCACCATGATTGAATTACCTTTTCCAACAGATGCCACCCATGGCTGTCAAAGTTAAGGCAATGGTGATGGCAGTGGTGGCATAAATAATGTGGGTGAATAACGTGTGTTCAGGGTCTTCCTCTCTGCTTCTGTGTACTAGAACAGCACATGAAGTTAAATCTATTGCAACTGTCAAACAAAGGCCTGTAAAACAACTAAAATCTGAATGGATGAAACTTAAAACCAGCTTAAAGAAAAAAAAAGATTGTATGTTATATATTAATCACTGCAAAATGCAAAGCTACATTGTTAAGCAACAATGCTTCTAACATTACTTAGAGTGAACTTACAGATGTGGAGAGTGACTGGAGGTGAGGTGAGGCGTTCATGTCCTTTAACAGCACAGGAGTAAACGCCTCCATCCTCCCTGCTCACTGACATCACATGCAAGCTGTTGCTCCTGGTTGAGTGTGTGAGAGTGACGGGCCTGTTGTTCCTGTACCAGATGTAAGTGGGGCTGTTGCTCAGAGTGCAGGTGGTGCTGCAGGTCAGTGTCACTCTCTGACCCTCAGACACATTCTCAGCACTCACACGCACCTGCAGACCTGCAAACACACACACACACACCTCTTAGAGGAGGAGCAGCCATGATGAACTGCAAATATGGAACTTAATAGCCAGATTTCAAGTGTACCTGTAACATTTAGGAGGATTCCTGGTTTACCAGAGAGGCCTGTAAACCTAAACTGATATTCTCCAGCATCACTCTCTGTCACATACTGAATTTCCAGTTTGGAATGATTTTGTTTATTCCCAAAGTACTTTACACGCCCCTTAAATTCCTCCATACTGCGCAAATCTGTTGGTGGTTTTCCTTCTTCCCATCTATTATACCATAAAGTGGATGAGACTGTATGATCTCTGGGGAAGGAGTAAGAGCTGGACATCTCCACAGAGGAGCCTCTTAAAGCACACACTCTTGATTCAATATAGGACACACCCCAACACCTGTCACTCAGAACACCTGGAACAGAAAAGCCATCAGGAATAACTCCCTCAAAAGGCACAAGTACGTATTTAAGTCAATAATTTTACTTACAATACTGTGTTTTTATTGTACCCAAAACTGAGCCAACTTATTGAACATGACAATTTTAAAAATCTCAAATTCTAATAGCCTACTTACACACAGCAGGTGAGCGGAGATCATCAAGACCTCCAACAGCACAGGAGTAACTTCCACCATCAGATTTACTCAGATGTAGTGCTGGTTTGCTGGGGAAAGTATGATTAAAGAACTGTCCATTCTTATATATGATGAAGTATAAATATTTAACAGCCTTTGAAGTAATCTTCAACATGTTAAAATCCAAACTACACAAGGTTGAGCAGGAAAGTTCCACTGGTTCAGATTCCACCACTTTCATCTGCAGGTCTGTAGAGAAATCAAATCGCTTTAATAGGCTATACATCATAGGTTCTCAAAGTGAAATATTTTTGGCTGCCTCAGTTAGAACATCTTTATAACTTTTAAACTGCACATTGGTTTTAAATGAATCTCTATATAGTGGTGTTATAATAAATAAATATAAACTGTAGAAATGCAACCTGGTCATTAAAATGGTTACAAATGGGATTTTTTTTTTTTTTTTTTTTTGCCCCTGCACCTTTGCGGCCTGCAGTTCAATGTTGGGCCCCCCACCTATCAAAATTGAGAACCTCTGGGCTACATAATCATAGTATGTCATAAAAGCCCAAGAGATGTTTATTTCACTCAGGACAACAGACCTGTAACTGTGACATTGACTCCAGTAGAGTGTGAGTGTGTCCCTTGCTGAGAAGTGACCAGACAGCGATAGACTCCTGAATCTGTCAGTCTCAGGTCACTGATGGTGAGAGTGGAGCTGCTGTCTCCAGTCCTGCTGTACGACACACGACCTGCATAGTCCGGGTCTAAGAGCAGGTCCTCAGGCTCATCTTTGCTCCACCAGTGGACACTTTGTTTGGGACTGAACCAGAAGATGGATGAGACAGACTGGTTCTTGGGTGGCACGTAAGTGCAAGTCAGCTCCACAGATCTTCCTTTCAGCGCACAGATACTTTGGCTGGAATAAGTCACTTCACCAGTCAGTGGCCCAGTGACCTCAGCACCATTACTAACCGAGCCTGTCAACCATGAACATAAACAAGTTACGTTCAATTCAGTCTTTTTTCTATACTGTGAAAATTAAATTATAGACTATGAAAGGAAGAAAACACACACACTTAGGTTTCTTATCTGTTTCAGTACCTGGAATTGTAATAATGAGAAATCCAACGAGTGTCCAAGGAGCATTAAGAGTCATTTTATAAGGCCTAGTAAATAACTGGAAAAAATATACCCTTTTACATTTTGGTATTAATACTTCAATATATCAAAACATTCAACAAATACATAAAAACTTTCAAAATAAATAATGTACTTACTGAGAGATGTCAGTAGAGTCTACACAGCGCTGCATCACATGCTAACTAAGATGTGTGTATGTAAAAATGCAAAGACCAAGCAAGTGTTTCCAGACTATTTCCTTCCCTGTTTGTTGGTGTAAAACTAGTGTTGTCTGACTAACAGCCTGTCCTATAGCAGTCAGACATTTGGAGGGAGCACATTTACTATTTATGATTATTCATTTTAATAGCTATTTTACTGTGTGTTTGTGTGTGTGTGCGCGAGCGCGTGTGTGCTCCCTCTGACTAACAGCCTGTCCTATAGCAGTCAGACTGTCAGACATAATGTACAGAGGTTAAAAAGGGGGAACTTAAAGTAAGAGTGGGTAGAAGGGTCGCCACACATGGTGATTCATCATGTCCACATTATTGACATATATACAGTATATATAGGCTGAATGTATGAAATAGAAAATATTATATAGGCCTATTTATATTAGCCTGGCGATGCCATCCTACGTACCTCCGCTAAGGATTTTATCTCCGCACGTAGTCTGGAATAAACCCCCCTTCCCGCTTTTCTCTCGGTTACTCTACGGTTTAGCCAATCAGCACACAGTTTAGAGCGATGTCTCAAAAATTTGTAGTCCTACAGGATAGGGACGCGTTTGTTATTCTCTCCCCCGCTTTCGAATTACATTCACAAAATTGGTACATGACATTAGCATCCATATTCTTGAGAATTTATTGCCACTACGATGTCAAAATAGGTCAGAACTTGAACTAGGCTGTTATCGTTTTATGTAATGAATTGCTGAATACATTTTGGCCTTACACATCAGCGAAGCATTACAGATGGTAATGATAATAATTATGGTCCAATCTTCACTTCTGGATGCCTGATTTATCCTGAAACTAAGTGTGTTACAAACTTCATTCACACGTCCTACTGTGCTTTTACCTGCCTCGATCTAACCCAGAATTAGCTAGCAAACAGGGTTAAGAAAACTCTGTTGACTTAATTTCCCTCTTCAATCGGGTCTACAACGCTGATTTAGATGTTGGTTTGTTGCCTAATTTGGTATATAGCTAAGCTACTTTCCATTCAGTTTAATTTGTTATATTTCAGATCATGGTAGATAATTGTTCATTATTCCACCAGTTCATTGACATGCCATGCCACATCTTTAGTGATACATGGTTGGTTCTGTTCTTTAAATTCAAGTGATGCATTCTCTTTCTGAGAAGTGTACTAGCCTCACAGAAAAAAACACACAATATTATCCACTGTTCAAACCATTTTTATTTATGACAAATTCATTTAAATTTTGTGAAGGCGACTATTCAGAAATGTATAAGCAATACATGAGTAGAACTACTTGGGAAAACAACATACAAAAACATACTGATCAAATGTCATAACAAAATGAACAACTGGAGTAAATAATCACTTGGATACTGCTGTCTAACTTTTGACTACAAATCCATTGAACCAATTACTGTTAAATTCCAGCCCAACAGATTTTCTTTTAGCATGTGGCTATCAGTAGCGTTTATTATTATTATTATTATTATTACTATGTTATACAATTCTCCTGAATTGAATAGTCTGCATGCTAGTCTTAATCTATGCCAGAATCCGTTCTTTCTTTAGAATGGTAACTTTTGAGTAAGTATTCACTCCAAATCCAGCATGCAGGGGCTCAGAGAAAGTAGTCTGGACTTGATGAATCAGACTCATGTGCCCATAGCGGTTAACACCATAAAAGGACAGAGTTCCTTTAATGCAGTCAACATACACTCCAATTACTGAGTGCTTGCACTCTTTTGAGATAACGGTCCTGCTATCATCATGCCAGAAAGAATATTCTGTTGGAGAGCAATACAGACTCCATGACTTTTCATTCCGTCCAAACCCACACTCCTTGCCGGCTCCTCTCCTTTCAATGGTTTTGTATGAGACTGCTATGTGCACACCAAACCTCCCACTCCACTCAACCTCCCAGTAGCTACGTTTCAGAGCACCGTAATTAGATAATATCTGAGGATATGCATCAAAACGAGAGTCATGTATATAGTCTGAATACCTCCAATACAAACAAAAACCTTCAGACTCCAAAAAGCTCAGGTTTTTATGCCCATAAATCCAATTCCATTGCTGAGTTTGGTCTAAGCCCCAATAGTCTGTAAACACAGAGAGAGAGAGAGAGCGAGAGAGAGAGAGAGAGAGAGAGAGAGAGAGAGAGAGAGATATGTATATTATTATATTGTGTGTGTGTGTGTAAATATATATTTAATTGAATACCAAAATAACATCATGATTTAGTACTCACATCGCAGGAAGTCCTCTCTGCCAACAGGATCAGGGATATTTTTTTCCATATGCATCACTGTAGCAAGATCACAAATTCACACGCACGCGCACACACACACACACACACACACAAGCACACACAATAAATGAATGAACACACCTTGATTTTTTTCAATTTTTAAGTGCTCATCCTCTTTTGAGTGAGACACACTGGACTCTTTGGGAGGGCAATGACAAACTGTCAAAGAGGTTATTTGGAGAGAATCAAGCAGTTGAGCAGCCCTTGTTTCACGTCGCTGAGTGCTTTAGTCATGACAAGAAAGAATGTGCAATGTAGGTTAGATGGCTGCCAACTGGCCCTCATCAGTTTGCAAATTCAGTCTACGTCAAATGCTGCCATTCTTATGCCTTACAGCATAGGCAGCCTCTAGGGATATGGGTTCATACACTCCCGATTTTCCCTTAAACTGGCTAAATGTTGTTGATCTATTAGTTCAAAAATCAATCAAACCTCTGAGACAATTTACTGTGGCAATCCTCTGAATTGTCCATATTTGATTTCCAGTGTGCACATTAAAAGGACAGCTAGAAGTTTGTGGGGACAATTCATTGAATTTGAAAAATACTGTACACTAATGGAAAAGATACAGTGGCAGCTAAAAAAGTATACTTATAATCATGGAGCCACTTACAGTAGCCTACTTACAGTATGGGGATGTATCTGTTGTTTCGCTCTCCTCATTCTGCGTGGTCTTCATTAATGCCATGTCTGAAATAATCACTTGGGAGACTACAGACATAGAGGGGTTGTGTCAATTCTCTAGCATATGTCATTAAAGGAAATCTTGAGTGAATTCAAGCATAGCTCTGTTGAACGAGGCTTGCTATATGCACTACTTAGCGAGTGGAACAAAATAATTTGGAACAGCATAGACCGAGCACGAACGCGAAGCACTTAACATTGAGTCAACGGCACCTCAGATCTTACTTTCGGTTTGTAATAATCAGTTTCCATTGATTCAGTGTAAAGTGCTTGTTCGCGTCTGCGTTCGGTCAATGCTGTTTCAAATTAGTTTGTTCCACTCGCTAACTAGAGCATTTAGCAGACTGGCTCAACAGGGCTACGCTTGAATTCACTCCGGAGCTTTCGTTTAGCCTAAAGGATAACAGCCACGAGGTGTCCTGATATAAGGTAATAATGGTGGCTGTGAAGAACTAGCCTGGGAATTCCCATGCTCCTTTGCACGCTTATTTCATTTCACTCTGCAGAGGAGCATGGAGACCATGGCCGTTTTTCTCGCCTGCTTTCGGTATCCAATCGCAGAACAAAAAGGGATTTGTACGGCCCTCAATAGCATTTTATGTCACGTGGTGGCTCTGGTATTGGCTCCGAGGTATGTACAGACGCTATGATAGACATTCGTAGCGCCCAATAAACGGCTATGGACAATTGTAAACGATGCTTCGCTACGAGAAATGCAATAGGTAGGTCCCCAGACTAAATAGCACTTGTGATTTTAGTTTGGCATTCGCCAGGCTAGTGAAGAACGGCTATTTGCCACCAGCAAAGTCCATGATTACCTTATATTGAGACACCTCGAAGGCCGTTATCCCCCTTATCACCCGGCTGCAACTAAAATGTAAAAATAGACAGTAAGCAAGTAAGCAGGTGTTTAAAACATAAAAGAAACGTGGCTCCATTTTGGAAGAGGTTAACCTGGTTGGTTGGGGTACTATTTTCATATGAAAGAAGATCCACAAGGCTGCATTCCAAAGAGCATTGATAACGAACGCTGGTGAAACTTTTTTATCTGACAAACGTCACAGGTGTCCTATTGTCTAGAAATAACGGACACCCTGACAGGCACCCTAACCCTCAGAAAACACTGGGTGATAACGTGGAATATCTCCGGACAGAGTGATGCAATGCAGCCTGGCGCGTAGCAGAACTTTATCCATCTTATTTCACGGCAAACTACTTTGTAAGATGTGTTGCTGCAATGTGTTACTGCGATGCATATCTGAAATTAACAATTCTGGCTGACGGGAGAGACCACTGTCATCTCCATCTCTGTGTCCAAATTAGTGTTACTACACCTTGCCATGTCATTCCTTAATAAAATCATGGTGGGCCACCATGGCCAAAAATGTCCACGTCATTACTTGGTCCCAGCCCAGCCCTGATTTACAATGTACTAATTTTGTTGGAATAAAGGTTTTATTAAAAAAAAAAAAAAATGGGGTAGTCTACCTTGTCTGGATATTTTGTCCTAAAGCCTCCTTACTGAAATCTTCTATTTTTTTCTCAAGTCGGTGAGAGTTTCTGTCACATCATCAAAAGACACATCAGGTTTGGATGTGCTACACCTTGCATCTTCAGATGAGGTACACAGGGCCTGGAAACTCTACAAGATAAAATCACAAGTGGGCTATACCAGATGTCAAAGTAGTGATGGAGATTGGAGATAAATTTTTTTGGTAACAATTTATTTGAAGGTACCGTCATAAGACTGACATGACACTGTCATTAACTGTGACATGACGTTGTCAAGAATCTGTCATAGACTTTATAAACCTGTCATGACTTCTGACCCTAACCCTAACCATGACAAATACCGGGTGACACTTGATGACAGAAGTCATGACAGGTTTATAAAGTTTATGACAGATTCATGACAACGTCATGTTATAGTTAATGACAGTGTCATGTCAGTCTTATGACAGTACCTCCAAATAAAGTGTAACCATTTTGTTTTATGATGGCATGTGCTGCAATGAGCGGCATACAGGCAGTCAGATTATGTACTGTAGGCCTACCATCTGCATGGCCGAGTCCACTTA
>JAODXP020008941.1:5000-12551 GCA_027497455.2 Sardinella longiceps
TTACCCAACTCTGGGTCACAAGGTTTTCTGGCATTTCATCACCTTGGTTCTGTTTTCTTCACCACTGTACTTTAGTGATACAGAAATCTGATACCGTAGAACAGCATATTGAATGGCTGGACTGTGGACAGAGAACATTTAATGTACATTTACATCTATGCATTTAGCAGACGCTTTTATCCAAAGCGACTTACAATGACTTCAGGGCCAGTCCCCTCGAGCAACGTAGGGTTAAGTGCCTTGCTCAAGGGCACAACAGTGGCAGCCGGGATTCAAACCCACAACTTCCAGACTACTATCACATTAGTCAGGCTCCTTAAGCACTATGCTATGCTTCAGCTGCAGTCACACACTTGAGTTCAGTCAGGAGAAGCTGTTAGACGTCGACCACTGTCTCGCCTTCCTCACGGCAGAAATAACCAACCAGCCAATTACAACACTCAACTCCCTCATGTGTCTACGTGTGTGTGTGTGTGTGTGTGTGTGTGTGTGTGTGTGTGTGTGTGTGTGTGTGTGTGTTTGTGAGTGACAGAGAGAGAGAACAGAAAGAGACTTCAGAATGTCGAGACTGGTGTGTCATTTGGAAGTGTTGTGTGTCTACCGTGTCTGTGTGTGTGTGTGTGTGTGTGTGTGTGTGTGTGTGTGTGTGTGTGTGTGTGTGTGTGTGTGTGTGTGTGTGAAGTTGATGTAGATCACATCTGTCTCACACTGGCTCCTGTAGCTCTTGTGAGTTAATCAACACCCCTAATCCCTGTGTGTGTGTGTGTGTGTGTGTGTGTGTGTGTGTGCGTGCGTGTGTGTGTGTGTGTGTGTGTGTGTGTGTGTGTGTGCCTCTCCTCTCCTCCTCTCACTTTTCTCATAGCACCCTTTCTCTTGGCTCTTGTCACTTTTTTTCCCAACATGCTCTCATTTTCTTCATTTCTCTCCAAATGTGTGTGTGTGTGTGTGTGTGTGTGTGTGTGTGTGTGTGTGTGTGTGTGTGTGTGTGTGTGTGTGTGTTTCCTCCTGGTGGATGGGATGGCAGATCCAAATGGAGGCCTAGTTTGAGATGTGTGAAGCTGGCTCTTTGATGTATTGTTTATAGGCCTGGGTAATTGTCAAAAGAATTTTTAAAGCAGTGTGCCACACAGACACACACACACACACACACACACACACACACACTGCTTTTTAAAGTATTTTAGAAGCCTGTGCTGTGTCAATTTCTCTCTTTCCTTCCAAGCCTCACTCACCCCCTTCTCTTTCCACTTTCTACATTCTTCTCTCTTCTTCTTTGTTGCCTCATTCTTCATCTCTCTCTCTCTCTCTCTCTCTCTCTCTCTCTCTCTCTCTCTCTCTCTCTCTCTCTCTCTCTCTCTCTCTCTCTCTCTCTCTCTCTTCTTCTCTCTGTGTCTCTCTCACTCACCCTCTGTCTACTTTCTATTTTGTTCTTGCTTCCTTTTTGTTACCTCACTCTTTTTCTCTCTTCCTCTATCCCTCTCTCTCCTTCTCTCTCATCTTCTTTTTCTCCCCCTCTCTCTGTCTCCCTCATCCTCTCGCTTTTTCTCTCTCCCACATCTTCTTTTTCTTCATCTCTCTCCCTCATCCTGTCATTTTTCTCCCTCTCTCTCCCTTTTTTTCTCTCTCTCCCTCTCTTTCTCTCTCTCCTTCTCTCTGTGTCCCTCTGCCCCCCCCCCTTCTCTCTCTGTCTCTGTGGGGAGATTGTGAATGCTTGCTCTCTCTCTCTCTCTCTCTCTCTCTCTCTCTCTCTCTCTCTCTCTCTCTCTCTCTCTCTCTCTCTCTCTCTCTCTCTCTCTCTCTCTCTCTCTCTCTCTCTCTCTCTCTCTCTGTGGGGGGATTGTGAATGCTGTGTATTGGAAAAAGGCGGGAGGTTCCAAAGCCAAACTGGTTTACAGCCAAGTCAGACCTGTCACAAGATTGGCAAGCAAAGGCGCGCACACTTACTACACACACACACACACACAACTACACACACATACATACACACACACACACACAGAGACACGTTACCCCTAGAGATGGTAACCTGGAGTAACCCCCATAGCCCGGTCACGGCTCCAGACAGACACACAGACACACAGAACAGACACACAGGGAGGTTTGTGTGTTTGGGTCGCCGTTGTCACGGTAGCCGCTCCACATGTCCGCAGGCATTCTGTAGCTTGTTCCAATGTGAGCGCTCCCATGCTGACACACACACACACACACACACACACACACACACACACACACGGTAGCCAGTCCGCATGTCGTTCTGTTCTTTTCTGACCTCAGCTTGCTCACACACACACACACACACACACATACATTCTGTAGCGTGTTCTAGTGTTCTGGCCTCAGCTCCTTGTCTCTCGCTGCAGGGGGACCACCAGACCAAAGGCCATGTGAGCGCTCCCATACTTACACACACACGCATGGACGCGCACACACACAAACACACACACACACACACACACACACACACACACACACACAGACTCTTTCTCTCTCTCACATACACACACTCACACACACACACACACACACACACAGACTGACTCTCTCTCCTTCACACACACACACACATACACACACGCACACAGACTCTCTCTCTCACACACACTCACTCACACACAGACACACACACACACACACACTCAGAGGCACGCACACACACACACACACACACACACACACACACACACACACAAAAAAACCTCACACAGATCAAGCTTGGGGCAGTGCCAAGTTTTCAAGGCCAGGCTCTTTCTCTCTCTCTCTCTCTCTCTCTCTCTCTCTCTCTCTCTCTCTCTCTCTCCCCCCCACACACACACACACACACACACACACACACACACACACACACACACACACACACACACACACACACACACACACACACACTGAACATGCAGAGTTGTGGTATTTGTTGTGGGGTTTTGTGGTTGCTATAAACACTAGAGAGGACACACACAGACAGAGGGGTTGGACATGGACGTGTGCGTGTGTGTGTGTGTGTGTGTGTGTGTGTGTGTGTGCATTTGTGTGTGTGTGTGTGTGAGACCATACACACAGAAAGAGGGGTTGGACATAAGGGGAGCATACACAAAAAATTAGACTATGGGCATGGAAGCATATGGTTGTGTGTGTGTGTGTTTGGGTGGGGTGGGGGATTTCGGTGTGGGTAACTCCGCCACCCAAGAGCCAGACAGAGTAATTATTACCCTGAGATCCTGAGAGCATAATTCTGTGTTCTGTGGTCATCTGGGATCCAGGGAATGGGTGAAGATTGAGAGAGAAACAGAAAAAGTGTGAATGTGTGTCTCTGTGTGTGTGTGTGTGTGTGTGTGTGTGTGTGTGTGTGTGTGTGTGTGTGTGTGTGAGAGAGAGAAAGAGATAGAGAGAGAGAGAGAGAGAGAGAGAGAGAGAGAGAGAGAGAGAGAGAGAGAAAGAAAATGTCTACAAGGAAGAGATGTATTGTGATATATTATACAAATTAAAAATCTCTCACTGCTACACACAGTTATTGAAACCATAATCACTTTTTTATAACTCATTGGCTCCCCCTGCAGTTGGTAAGTTTGTATTACCACTCCTCTTAGAAATGCACACAGTTTTAGACTACAGGCAAGGAGGGGATGGTGGTGATGATCTCTGAAATGTATCTTGATTTCTTCTGCTGTGATCAAATCAACATCAAGTTTAAATACACTTTGGTGCTTAACTGTGTGTGGTAACACTGTCTGTGTGTGTGTGTGTGTGTGTGTGTGTGTGTGTGTGTGTGTGTGTGTGTGTGTGTGTGTGTGTGTCTGTGTGTGTCTGTGTGTGTCTGTGTGTGTCTGTGTGTGTGTGTGTGTGTGTGTGCGCGCGCGTGCTATTTGAAAAAATCTACATCACATCCTCTTGTGTTTTCCTCATATAGCCAAGATGGTACCAAACAGTCCCCGCCTCCCATCGAGGTGACACCACCCCCTGACCAATCGGAGAACATTATGGTCAAGGAGGATGAGGAAGATGGTATGTCTTTTACAGAAATATAATCTGCTTTGAACAAAAAAAAAACAAAAACACATCAAATATTTTCCTCAGGGAGCGTTCTAATTGCTTCTTAACCAGTAAATGTGGTGTGTGTGTGGGTGGTGTGTGTGTGTGTGTGTGTGTGTGTGTGTGTGTGTGTGTATTACATGATTAGACCCTATTTTAGGTAGCCTGGCCATTGCCTTACTACGTAATTCCACCCAATTTTTCATCTCCCTCTCCAGCATTCCGTCTCTGATTGCAGCCATCAGCTTTGTTTGCATTGAATGCATCTGTCAAATGTGATCCAATCAGCGGACTTTAAGAATGCATTTCGAGAATACGATAGACTATTAGTCAATTTAATCTTTTTTAAATGAAACATCTCCAGCAAGTAATGGTTTCTCTATAGCTGATATCCCAGAACCTTGCACAAAAGACCCTTGAGTGGCAGGTTAGGACCAGTGTTGGAAGTAACGAGTTACAAAAGCAACTAATTACTGTAATGCATTGCTTTTTGTGGTAACTTGGTAAGGTAAGGCATTACAGAAAAAAAAAAAATGGTAATATTTTCCTCTGTACAATTGTCAGTATCTCAAGTTACAATGCATTTTTTTTTTCATTATACAAATTTGCCAAAAATCACTGAGGTCAGCAAGAGTAAAACATTGATAACAAACTAATGAAGGTCATAGGCTACCGGAGGGCCTGTAGAGTAACGTAAATGTAATGCAACAGTAATGTAATGCCTTACATTTTCAAAACATTGTTGTAACATTGTAATGTAAGGCACTACTTTTAAATGTCAGTAACAAGTAATAAATAATGCATTACAGTTTTGCTGTAACTTGCCCAACACTGGTTATGACCAGGCTGTATTTTAGGCCATACATGTAAGTTATTTACAGATGTAGAAGGCATTGCTTTGTTGAGCCAAGGGGCTGATTTGCAGTATCTGAGTTAAATGCAGTCTTTCAGGGATGTGTTGCTATGTGAAGTGGTTTCAGTGCTCTTCCATATTTGGACATTAAGAGGGTCTTATCTGGAAACATTTAGTCGTCATGCTGTCAGAATTAGTCATGTTATTGGCCAGCGACATGTCTCTATGCCCACTTGCGTGTGTGTGTGTGTGTGTGTGTGTGTGTGTGTGTGTGTGTGTGTGTGTGTGTGTGTTTGAGTGTGAGTCTAGTGTATGTGTGTGTAGGAACACCAGTGAGAGGTTAAGTTTACATTGTGTCAAGATAATGTTTTTATTATTATTATTTTTTTTTTTTTTATTATTATTTTTTTTTAGGAAGTGCACAGTGATCTTACTCCTTGTGTATCCAATTCCATTGATTATAGTGGAGGTTACCAGCTGTGGCATAGGCCAAGCAAAATGCTTGTACAAAGTATCCCAGGTGTATTTCCATGTCTTTGGGGAACCCAGTGATGCCTTTTGTGTTGGTGTGTGTGTGTGTGTGTGTGTGTGTGTGTGTGTGTGTGTGTGTGTGTGTGTGTGTGTGTGTGTGTGTGTGTGTGTGTGTGTGTGTGTGTGTGTGTGTGTGTGTGTGTGTGTGTGTGTGTGTGTGTGTGTGTATCTTGTGCCCCTTGTGTATTGTGATGGAGGGCTTTGGTCGTGTTCTAATGGTGTCCTGTGTGTGTGTGTGTGTTTGGCAGAGGACTACGACGCCTCCGCACAGCTCCTCCGGACCAAGAGTGATGCTGGGGTCCTGAGGCGGGCCAACCGCCGGTCGCCTAGCGACCAGAGACGAATCAGGCGCCACCGCTTCTCAATTAATGGCCACTTTTATAACCACAAGGTGAGGTCCCCACAACATCGCCACCTACTGGCCACTTTTATAACCACAAGGTGAGGTCCCCACAGGCCAAAAGCATTAGTCGGTTGGCTAAACTTAGTCGGTTGGCTATGAATCACTACCCTGGCACACCCTCCCAGTGACGTAACACCTTCAGCATTGCTGTCGCTGGTCTGGCCAGCTGCTGATCGGGCAGGATTTCTGAATTCCCCTAGACGGGGGAACAACTTTAACACATACGTCATATACGTCAGAGGAAAGAGTGGTGTGATTGGTTTTGCTTCGGCACAGCATTTTCTAAAATCGACCAGTAGCAAACCGAGGCATTTCAGGGAGGCGGGTCAACCATGCGTTTTGAGAAACTTTGTTATACGGGCTCTTGGTCAGACCAAAGTCTCGTAGAGCTTTGAAAGTCGATGGCCATCAGGCTAATGAATCTCATTCCAACAGACAAAGTTACTAACTTAGTTAGATAGCAATTATACTTATGGGAGACAGACCCCAGGGTTAGGGACAGACACTGCAGATACAAACCAAGGCTAATAACACACACCAAACGCAAACCAACGTTAGAGGGATACACTCACACAGGAGACACAAAACAGTGCTAGAAACACACACACACACACACACACACACACACACACACACACACACACACACTACAATCACAAACCAAGTCTAGAGGCACACACACACACTGCAGATGCAAACCAGGGCTATAACACACACACACACACACACACACACACACACACACACACACACACACATAAATACACACATACACACACATGCATACATACACACACACACACACACACACACACACTGCAGACAGAAGCCAGCGCTAGACACACACACATACACCCTGCATACACAAACCAAGGCTAGAGGCACACACACACACTCCAAGGCTAGAGGCACACACACAAACGCACACACACACACACACACACACACTGCAGAAACAATCCGAGGTAGGCCTGGTGTCCTATTCCTCTCAGGACTGGGTCGTTGTAAGGGCAGGCTGTGCTTGGAGTCGTGACAAAGTGTGCAGGTCACACACACGCCCGCAGTGCCAGTGTTCTAACTCGGCCAAAGCCAACTCGCCAAAGCTGTGTGTGTGTGTGTGTTTGTCTAATGGTTTGTAAAAGAGAGGATTGAGCAGAGTGCAGTTTGTGAATCCTTTTAAATGTTTGTTTTAAGCTGGGAGGTCAGTGGTCAAAATCTCTTTCAGCATTTTTTTTCCTCTCCTCTCTCTCTATCTGTCTATCTCTCTATGTTCCTCTTACACTCCCCTCTCTCTTTCTCTCTCTCTCTCTCTCTCTCTCTCTCTCTCTCTCTCTCTCTCTCTCTCTCTCTCTCTCTCTCTCTCTCTCTCTCTCTCTTTCTTTACCTCTCTCTTTCCCTCTCTGTCTGTCTCTCTCTCTCTCCATTTCACACTCCCTCGCCACCCCCTCTCTCCCTCCCTTTCCTCTCTCTCTCTCTCTCTCTCTCTCTCTCTCTCTCTCTCTCCTTCCCAGACGGCGGTGTTCACTCCTGCGTACGGCTCGGTGACTAACGTGCGTATCAACAGCTGCATGACCACCCCCCAGGTGCTGCGTGTTCTCTTCAACAAGTTCAAGATCGAGAACAGCCCAGACGAGTTTGCACTCTACCTGGTACACACCAGCGGAGGTCAGTGCACTCGACACACTACTCACTCTGTGTGTGTGTGTTTGTGTGTGTCTGTGTGTGTGTGTGTGTGAGAGAG
>JAODXP020008942.1:0-12807 GCA_027497455.2 Sardinella longiceps
GATGAGACATACAAATTACATATATAGGTTTGTGTGAGACATACATGTAACGTACATGAAATTTATATAAAACTGTGCAGGCTTTATATTTTGATAAGAATATAATTAACCCACATGGAATTGGTGATACACAGCGGACAGTGAAATTACCTATACTGACCTGGTACAGTGGGCTGCATGCTGGAGAGTAGGCCTACTGATAGTTTAGTTGACAATTGGACGGGAATCGAACTGTCAACCTTATAGTTACAAGTCTTAAGCCCTAACCACTAGACCACAGCTGTCTGACACAAAATGTGGCAACAACACCTACCATGGCATCCGCATGTATAAAGAATATGATATAAAACACATATGTTTTTTTTTAAGATATTTTTTGGGTTTTTTATTAGATAGGACAGTGTAGAGATGATAGGATCTGAGATCTGGAAACGACCTCGGGTCGGAATCGAACTTGGGTCACCAGGGTAATGGCCTGATGCTCTAGCCACTGAGCCACGGCATCCTCAGACCTATGTCAGTGGCCTAATATCTGATATCAATATCCTATAAGAATCTTATATGTATTTTATGTTGTATAAGAATCTCAGATGGGGTTTGTACGATCTGCCAAACCACATGCAAAATACATTGCATATATGAAGCTTGTAACTTCTCATATGGAAAAGTTTTATTTAAACTTTGCAATGTTTTATATATGTTTATGTTCTATGTGATTCACACATTGGTGAAATTAAAGGAATGTTATACCTTTTTATGAAAATTGGTCAGTCATCCTCTTCCCTGAAGTTACATATGTGGGTAAAAGCATTTTGTCCCTAGTGCATTCGTTTTAGCTTAGCATAGGTGCTGGAATGTAAAGTAGCCAGATAGCAACTCTTTGGCTACATTACATTACAGTGCCTATGCTAAGCTAAAGCTAAAATTTGGATTGCCTAAATGATTTTACCCTCATATGTAACTTTAGGGAAGAGGATAAAGGACCAATTTTCATAAAAAGTTAAAGTATTCCTTTAATTTCACCATTGTGTGAATCACATAAAACATAAACATATAGAAACATTGCAAAAGCATTTTGCATGTGGTTTGACTGCCCTACACACCCTGAGATTCTTATACAACATATAGGCCTAAAACATTGTAAAGTTTATATAAATCTTTTTCACATGGGATGTGTCATATACAATTCTTACATGGTGCAAAGTTGTATAAGTTTCACATTATATGGATTTTATATGGATTTTGCATGTGGCCTGAGTCCCCTATAAACCCCATATAAGACTCTTATACAACATACCAAAAACATTGTACAATGAAGTTTCACAGTATGTGCATTTTACAAGGATTTTGTATGAGCTTTGAGTCCCCTATAAAATATATATAAGATTCTTATACAACATGTAGGAAAAATGTAAGTTTCATATAAATCTTTTTCGTATGGTTAGTCTTGAAAAGAGCACTATGTCCTATTTGACAGAGACCAATTTCTGTTTCTGTTTTGATACGCGCCGCACAGTTGAAGTACCTAACACCATTAGCTTATTTCTTGGTATGGTGTCATCTAGGGCTGCAGCTATCGAATATTTTTGGAATCGTATTCTGTATTCTGTCAATTATTTCGATTAATCAAGTAATCGGATAAAACTTAGTTTTGCGGTTTTAAATAGCAATACTAATAGTTTGTCATGAAACATGAAAGCCCTGGTAAAATGACTAAGCCATTTGCCGTGTTCGAAAATGCGTACTGGTTACTACTGGTATACTGATCCTGGCATGAAGTAGTATGTCGTATGCAGTACGTGGAAAATATGATTTTACCAGTATGCAAAGTTTCCCGGATGTTATACTGATGGCATACTGATGGCGGCCAAATCGCCAGTGTACAAGAGGTGCTCACTACTCGGATACTTCAATCCCATAATTCAACGCATTATCGCAATTCCCGCGATCTTTCCCCTGGTTACATGCCGCCATTCCGACATACCGCCACTCCGACATTAACGTCTAATTGTCTGAGTGGCGGTATTTCCAATTATAGCAAACGTCCCTGCACTCCGACATTTTTTACAAATTAAGAGTTTTTTGGCTTTCAATAATGACAGAGGCCCGGACCATGGCCTCTTCATCATGATTCAAGGCAAGGCTGCCTCAGGTCGGAATGGCGGTATGTTGAAAAGTAGCAAACATGCCGCCACTCCGACTAAGAAAAAAAAATGTCGGAGTGCAGGGACGTTTGCTATAATTGGAAATACCGCCACTCAGACAATTAGACGTTAATGTCGGAGTGGCGGTATGTCGGAATGGCGGCATGTAACCCACATAGTAATAAGTTATACAAAAGAAACTTTGAGTAATTTCCTCTCTGCTCATGAAGATGGTAGTTAAACCTCACCCTCTCTCTCTCTCTCTCTCTCTCTCTCTCTCTGTACCCCAACAGAACAAGCCATGTTGGTCCCACCCTTGAAGCATTGAGCAGAGAAAGGTATTAATTGCCATTTGCCAACATCTATCTATTAATACATGGAAGGCCTGTCTGTTACCCTGTTTGTCTATTTCATGCATAACCCACAGGCTACACAGGATGCTTTACATTGACATTGAGTGAATTTATATCATGAGCACATGAAAGACTTGTCTATTTTGTTTTTAGCATGTTCACTGCTCTGCCCTCTGTGGTGTAGCCAGTTCCATTGATCACAGTGGAAGCTAATTGTTACGGCAGAAGTGGTTTTCACTTCATGCATCCAGCGTAGCCTCCGTAACTCCTGAACCACTAATCTGACTGACTTCAATTTGCTACAGGTCTTGCTAATGGCATGTGTGAGAGCAGTGCAAAGTGGTTGGCTTTGGACCAAAAACAACACGTCATTATACACTGTATCCATAATTTCCTCACTACTCATACATATTGGGTGGTATGCAACCCCCCCCCCCCAGCTTAAATATTATTATTATAAATTATTATTATATGTGAATATTAAGCCAAATGTTGGGCGTGCTCGTGTTAAGCCCAAAGCAGTAAATCATACAGTAAATCATGCAAAGCAAACCTTGCATTTATTTTTAATTTGGTGTATTCTCTCTTTCTCTCTCCCCAGCCCCGCAGAACAATTGGCAGCGATGGACAGGCCTGTCCTACCCCAGGAGATCCTGCAGAGCATCATCAAGGAGACGCTCTGCTTGGACATGGGAATGCTGGGGTTTTTTAATAGGATATCATCATAGAAGATGTCTGACTCCCTGCCTGGCACTAATAAATACACACACACACACACACACACACACACACACACACACACACACACACACACACACACACACAGTCCAGCCAGTCTCCCAACTCACTGCACAGCGTTTCAATGTATCTGACCACAAATTGTCCTAAAATCCTTGAAGTTAATGCAAATTAGTTAATACCATATCCTTAACAGAGCAAGGTGTAAGTTCTAATTTCTTATCTCTAAAACTGGGGGTAGGCTTATCTCAGGCTTTTTTTGTTTCATGTTCTGAGACATGCTTCTTTTTTTGAGAGGATTGGGGGATATGTTTGCAATATAATATAATAATATCTGAAGTTTAAGGATTTTTTTTTTAAAGTTTGAAAAAGAAAGGAAAAAGAGAAACTTGGGAAAAGGATAGAAACTTAACACTGCCAAGCTGATTCCTGACCTTGTGCCACAGATTTAATCCAGTTTTATTCATTCTTATTTTATTTATTTATTTATTTATTATGTCGGTCTGAAATGTGTTTTAATATGTCTTCACTGTTCATGTTTGTTTGAAATAAACTGTTTGAGAGTTACAATTCTGTTTTATTTAATCATCCAATGTGTGCTAATGGTGGTGGGGCGGCATAGAAGTGAACCCCAAGCGCGTTAGTGATGTTCAACATGCGATCTAGGAAGTGCAAGTTTTCTGTATACTTTCAATGGCGGAATAAAACTGTTTTTGTGTTAAAGGTATCATACTATAACGTAGCAATTCGGCAGAGGGACGTGCCGCGTGAGCTCTGCAGGTTTCAGTCAGTATCTGTAATATAAAGGAAGGGGCCTCATTGAGTGTATTCACTGGTATAACGTTGGGATAGGCCTACGCCGAAAAATATTTGGTTGATGTAGGCCTACGTGTCCTGTTAACTCTTTTTCCGTTTGACATCAAACAATCTGGCCGTAGGCAGTTTGCATGACTTAAATATCGCAAATACTCCATTTATAATCGGAATAAGAGTCATTTTCACGAACCTAACTCTAGAGAAAATACAAACGAGCCGCCAAATGCTTTCACTTTCCTATCTATCGAATGCAACTTCAATATTCCCCAGGCTAGCGATAGCACATGATAACCCGGATGTTCAATAACAACGCAGCACGTTGACAGTGACGAAGTAAGGGGCAGTACTGTGTGAGGGCGGTTTAGTGAAGACTGGGCGTTTTAGATGAGATGCAGCTGGATGATATTGGGTTTTCTGCGTGTGAGAGCAACACATGCATGCAGTTAAATGGATGTCTTTTTTCCACCTCCCCTAGCCTAGGCCTACTTCCATAATGAAAAAATAACCCTTTTTCAGGGAGCTAAAAAGAAAAAAATAGGCTCCACGCAAATCACAGGTGTCTTGTTATAAAATGCTGCTGCAGTAAGGTGCGCTGGTTTAAGCAGTGGATAACACATAGCCTAAATGACAAACCAGCGGTCTGTTCGACACTAATGGCCACGTTTCACCACATTATAAATCAAACAAGGTTAATATCTTAACGAAAAAAAAATACTGGAAACAAAAGTAGCCTAAACTTGGAGAAGTTTTAGGGATAAGCAAACGTTGGGTGGCCGTCCGCCGTGATGGAGAAAGCTGCCGCTTTTAAACAGAGTAGCCTAAATCAACACAAAAGCAAACAACCAAGTCCTTAAAGTTCAATGCACTATTATCCCCAAATCAAAGTTTAAGGATATCCTGTTTGATCGCGGTAGCCTAGATTATCGATTGATTACCAAACATAAAGGAAAAGTTAAGTAGGCATGAGAGATTTTGAGCAAAAGACGTCTCCAGCTTTTTCCTTGCGCATTATTGGATAGCCAAACTTTACCACTTGCTTACTTGCAGACCACCACTGGAGCCTATGGTGTTAACAAAGGATTACAGAAGAAATAAATAGGATAGCCTATAATATTCATTCAACTGTCCAATCTCATGCAGGCTATCCAAATCTGCTTTCTGCATAACGCAGCCAACAGAGATGTGGTGCGAAACTCCGCATGTTATCTTAAGTAGCCTGTGCAGTCCTAAACAAATATGACTCTGCACAGCGAAATCAGTCGCACTGGCATTTTTTTCAAAATTAAGTTATTGCATTCACGTGAAAGGCAAGAAAATAATCTTTCAAATGATACCACTCTCTATACTATTGGCCAACAAATGACATAAATATGAGCGTTCAAAGTGTTAC
The DNA here is from genome assembly GCA_027497455.2 of Sardinella longiceps. Classification (NCBI taxonomy): domain Eukaryota; kingdom Metazoa; phylum Chordata; class Actinopteri; order Clupeiformes; family Clupeidae; genus Sardinella; species Sardinella longiceps. The sequence goes on from JAODXP020008942.1 coordinate 5,442, forward strand.
AATGTTGCAAGTCAGAAAAATTGAAAAGCGGAGAAAAACAACGCTGAAGTTTATAAGCTTGTGGCAAGGGAGTTATTAGGCTAGCTATTTTGAACATTATGCTATCAGTGAACTCAGCTGAATGAATTCTGCTACTAGTCCAACCAAACCAGTTAAATGATATCAAGCCTACTTATCTAACGGCCGATTCACACACAAACCTGTGCGTGAGCGGCGCGTAAGCGGTGCGGCCGCGGTTTTGGGGCAATTTCATTTAGAATACATGTTAACAGGTTAGGTAATTCAGACTGCACGCGTGTTCTGCGCGGCTCCTGTCCGTTTTCTGAGCGGTGAACCGCGCAGCTCCCGCGCTGCTTTTTTGAAATAGAAAGGCCCGAATCACACACAAACTGCGCGTTCGCGGTGCGGGAGCGGGGCGGTCCGTAAGCGGTCCGTGAGCGGTGCCTGTGGACTTGGGCATTCACACAAGAAATTGTTTCTGCGGTGTTCTGCGCGAAGTGGCTGCCCGAACTCTGCATTCAAAATCTATAGACACTGCGCAAGTCCCGCTTACCGCGCTGAAAACGCTTGGAAAAATAGAACTTGTTTCTATTTCAAAAAGCAGCGCGGGAGCTGCGCGGTTCACCGCTCAGAAACCGGACAGGAGCCGCGCAGAACACGCGTGCAGTCTGAATGACCTAACCTGTTAACATGTATTCTAAAGTGAAATCGCCCCAAAACCGCGCCCGCACCGCTTACGCGCCGCTCACGCACAGGTTTGTGTGTGAATCGGCCGAAACAAGTTCTATTTTTCCAAGCGTTTTCTGCGCGGTAAGCGGGACCTGTGCGGGAGCTCGGGCAGCCGCTTCGAGCAGAACACCGCAGAGACAATTTCTTGTGTGAATGCCCAAGTCCACAGGCACCGCTCACGGACCACTTACGGACCGCCCCACTCCCGCACCGCGAACGCGCAGTTTGTGTGTGATTCGGGCATAACATGCAACCAAGACAGGAATACCCCTATTTGTGGACTTTACACGAAATATGGATATAACATGGATATAACTTGAAGTTCACCGTAAAGGTAAGAGCCAGTGGATGGTTTGGTATTTTTCTATGAAGTAGGCTAGGCTACGCAACGATGCAATGTGTGGATGCAGCTCTTAGTATGGGATTTATGGTTGTCATGTCCCTCATCTGAGTGATATCCTTGAAGCAGAAAAATCAGCAGACAGTTAATACTTGGCTTGTGCCGTTTATAGCACTACCGAACGCTTAACAGCTTATTAAACTTCCAGTTATGCCAACTAGCTGCGCCGACTTTAGAACCCGTCTGACTAGCCAGCTTCCAACTCAGTCAGATTCTCCACCCGGCGTTAGCTCCATCTAGAGGAATTTTATGGACCCCAACACAATCTGCAAGTTACTTATAGCCTAGTTTATGAAAATGAAAAAGCCCTTTACATTCAGATAATTATTTTTTCTTATAATCTATGACGAATTTTCACATGCCATGCTGTAGTTTACTGTACAAACCAATTAGCACTAGAAATCTATGACGGCTAAGTTAGTACAATGCTAAATGGATACACCTTCTCAACAAACACATTTTGTAACCCATTTAAGGTATGAATTTCGTCATAAGTTAACAACAATCTGAAAGGGTAGACTTTATTCTGTCAAATTATGCTGAAATGTGAAATTCGACTTTTTTGGTGCAAGCATTCCATTTTTAGAATTTTCTCAGAAACGAAGCTTGCGCGAAGCGACTGATTTCACTGTGCAGAGTCACAAATAGAAAATATATTTTATTTTAAAGTAATCAAAGAAAGACAACTAAAGACCTAAACTAGGATGTGAGTGACAGGCTTGCCCACGAGTTTCATTCTCCATCAGTAGACTCGGTGTAGCCTGTGCCAGGCCCACTCCAATTACTGACTAATCCCACACTCCAACTACTGACTCCATCCCTTGGCCCTGACTGTCACACAAACTATGTGTATATCATCTCTGACTACATTCAGTACTCATACTGTTTTGTGTTAACCATGGTCAATCTATGCATCAGACTTTACGGATACTTTATTAGGCCCCAGGCAGGTAGGCTGAGTCCATGAGGCGTGGATCTGCCCAAGGTTTCTTCCTACATAACAAATTATTTACAAAGCGAGGGAGTTTTTCCTTGCCCCTGATTCTCATGGATGCTTCCCGTACTGTCTGTAAAGCGCCGTGAGACAATGTACTGTATTTGTGCGCTATACAAATAAAATTGAATTGAATTGAATTGAATAACCCCGGTCCAAAACCTCTGGATGTAACCGTATAATAAAAGGGCAATATAGGGCTACTAATGGGCTGCTGAAAATAGTCTAGGGTACAGAAATAAATAGCATAATTTACAATTGTTGCATTTGCATAAAAAGAACTTAGATGCCACCGGCCCAAAAATGGACCGGCTCATCAGATCGCACAGATTACAAGCCTGATCCTGCTTCCACATGAGAGGATAGTCTATATCCACGACAAACCTAACAAACATTAACACACACTTCCAGCATTGGAACACAGCAATCTTGTGAGACAAGGGAGAATGCCCGCCCATAGGTAAAAGTTGTGGCAACCTTAGGCGAGTGAGGCTATAGCTCAGGCAAAAGCAGAAGGGAGGGGGCTTATGTCAGAGCGGGCGTATTTCCCCCATCGTTTAAAATAAGCCAACAAAAGATAATGCCCCCAAATACGGACGTGCCATGCTGTCGGAATGGCGGTATGTCTGAATGGCGGTATGAAAAATGTTTGAATGGTTGATGTCGTAACGGAGGGATGTCGGAGTGGAGGGATGTCTGAGTGGAAGGATGTCGGAGTGGGGGTATGTCGGAATGGAAGGCGGTCCCCCTTTCCCCTCACGGGTTTACTGGCTGAAAAATGGCGGACAGTAGTGGTGGTTTTGCTGAAACTTGAGTGACTGTAACTTAACTATTTTGAGGTATTTTGACACACAAACCCGTTTTGTCTTGCACAATGTGCATATCCCTTGGACATATGACTGTTGTAGTTGTGCTTCATTCGTTTGTAAGAGAGATAATTTTGTTTGTGTTAGCATTTGAGCAACTGTGCATGGCTATACATTCAAATGCCAGCCAAAGACATTAGCTTGATTGCTAACCATTAACTTCAATTGAGGGAAGCGAGCTAGCGCGGGAAGCAAGCTTCTAACGTGAGTTTAAAGCTGATAGGTCTTTCTTGGTCACATGGTTGTGTAGTATATTACAAGAAAAATATCACTTTTGGCTTACTACACTGTATACTATGGTGGGTGTAGCATCCAGTACACAGTATATACTGAAGCAGTATGCAGTATATAGCACGCAGTATGGCTTTCCGAACGCAGCTATTGTCTATTTTTCCTGACCCAAAAAAGGTTTTATCCCAACTCTTTAATGTAAAAAAAAGGCTATTGGCTTCTAAAGTCAGTGCATGTGTCATCTGACATAGTAGGCTAATAATTAGGCCTACATTGTCTACAACCATACACATGGCATATTCATTACTGAAGCATAATCTTATTGTGAAACATGTAACATGAATGAAATTGAACTTAACAAAATAAAAATAAAAAAATTCATTTGCCCTTGGGTTAGGGTTAGGGTGTTGTGTTGTAGGTTACAAGTAGTAAAGAGGATTGTAGATCTACTATGACAAATCAATAAGGAATAGCGTAAATGCATATGCAAAGATGGGGAGTCAGAGGCAGGGAGCGTGCATGTCTGTGTGTGCGCACCATGGAGGGAGAGAGGGAGACAGAGAGCGCGATTTTGAGCGTTTGCTCCCCAATTCTAAATATGCTTAATAGTCGTGTTATTAGCAACAAATTATTGCAAATGCCGTATCTAGCGCTAAGGTTTTTTGTTTTTTTTTTTTTGCAAAGATGGGGAGTCAAAGGCATGGAGCATGTCTGTGTGTGCACGTGTGTCCATGCGCGAATGGGAGGGAGGGACAGAAAGAGCGATCAGGAGTTGGTGGCGTTTGCTCCCAAATTCTAAATATGCTTAAGAGTCAGTTTCTGTAATAAGAATCATGCGGGTGGTGATACAAACCCTCTTCATATTCCCTTCAAATTTTGAATACCAGTAGACATGTGCCTAAGAAGGACAAAACTGTATTTTTAAACATTGAGAATGTTCCTAACGAAAGTTAGGGCTTCCCAAAATTTCAGCATAATTTTCAGGTACTGAAAATTCCAGTTTTTGCCTTCAAATATCTCATTGCGCCTTGATCTTACCATCCTGAAATTTTGGCACGTAAATGTTGGGGAAATAAACCTTTGAGTAATGATGTCACTTCTGTGGCAAATTGAAGGCACTGTCCTTAAGGGCCTCTTCAAAATTGGACCTTTTACATTTTTGTACCATTTTCGTGTGCCTCTCACAGTTCACAAGACACTCAAAACCTTATTAGTTTGTTATATATATTCACTTTGGAACCTCCTCTTTTAGAATTTGAATAAAATATATGGGCATGAATTGGTGATGTTAAGCTAGAGGCAATTATTTTAGGGAAATATGAAATGAAGTGCCATTTTAGATGCTCATAGCTCTGTGCGCCATCACTCAAAACAGTTGAAATTTGCCTTACTTTGTTCGTCAGCACTCATATTATCTGTGGTCCAAATATCTAGGTGGCTTTTTGTTCTATCACCGAGTAAATTAATTTTATTTACAGCAGATTTGCACCTATGATAACTTCTATGGAGGGTTGCGCTGACTAACCAGAGACGCCAAAGCTCTAATCCTGTTTGAGCCTTTATCAGACTGTAGATGTGGTGGCACAGTGGTTATGTCACAGACTACCAATCAGCAGACCAGGGTTCAATTCCCAAGCATCATATTATTTATTTATTGCTTTGAGTAAGCAAATTATTAGGCAACATTACTTGATTAGATAAAGAAGGCTACCACTCAAATATATTGCAAACAATACAAAAGTATCAACATTAAGTGTCTTGCTCAGGGGAGTAAGAGGACAGTCAAGTATAGAACCACCAGCTTATCAGCTTACAAGTGTGCTAGGCTGTTTCTTTACACGTTGTGCTATCAACACTCAATTGATGCTGCGTATACTTTTATTCTTTGAAGATGTAGTCTTTTAATCCAAGATTTTGATTTGAAATATGAAAAGACACTTGTGCGTTTTTATAAAATCACTTGTGTGTCTTTATAACTGTTTGCTAAACCTATTATTCTTGGGAATGGTCTCCTTTGGGGCATCACTAATGATGTGGCCTTTGAAGCGAGGCTACGAACGAGATTCCGAGCAAAAAGGGGGCGTTCCTCATGGAACCTCGTTCGAGGTCTGTCTCTTTTCCTTCAAAAGCACGTGACCGACCAAATGTGAGACCTCACATTCTGTGTGCACGTCAGTGGTGAGCCTTTGCGCTGGAAAGACTCATTAACTCATGAAGCCTTGCTTTGCCATCATTAATTACGAGCATAAGATTTGGATTAAAGAACCCCTCTGGCAAAAAATACATTTTACTTTCCCTTTTTAACATATTTATTTTGTGTAGGCTATACCATGTTTAATGAATTATATAATGGGCTGAAAATACTGACAACACCATCTCTACAAATATTTTGATTGAATTCTCAGCTCTGCCGTTTATGTCTCAAACATTCTATTCAGAGATTCCCGTAGGCTTTAGTTGTCATAATACGGTCCACCAATCAATCTGACATTACATACAAAATGTGCAATCATTAGAATGAAATGTTGTCTAAGTATCTCTCATTATGTGCTACATTTGCAACATTTGCTGAAACAACCAGCATCACAAGCCAACGCACGCACAACCTGCCTCTCGCAAACACCAAACGTCAACTCAATACGCAGGCGAGGACCTGACGCCTTCTCAGCGGGAGCAACACTCGAAATGAGCCACTGACGTGCACACAGAATGTGAGGTCTCACATTTGGTCGGTCACGTGCTTTTGAAGGAAAAGAGACAGACCTCGAACGAGGTTCCATGAGGAACGCCCCCTTTTTGCTCGGAATCTCGTTCGTAGCCTCGCTTCAAAGGCCACATCATTACTCGTAATCGAGCTTCTATTGAGAACTCTGAAGTGAAATTTACCGTGCTGTTCGCGGCATTGGTTTCTGTAGGCTTCAGAGATTATTTAGTGTTCCCATTTGTGGTCTTAGAGCGCCCTCCTGTGGCCAAGCTGTGTAACAGCAGTTTTTTTTTTTTTTACCTTAGTCTCAATAGCAGAGCATTACAGAAGGTTTTCAGTGTTATTTAATGCTTTGAACAGCAATTTATCGCTATTGTTAATGCTGTATGTGTAAGTAGGCTAAGTTATTTACTAATTATGTACATAGAGATGTATCTATTTGATTGATTCATAGGTTTACAGTTTCACAATTATTTACAGAAAACATGTATCCACACACATACACAAATGTAGGCCTACACGCTCTCTGATTAATTACCCTGATATGATATTATTATTATTATTATTATTATTATTATTATTATTATTATTATTATTATCATTATCATTATTATTATTATCATCATCATTATTATTATTATTATTATTATTATTATTATTATTATTATTATTATTATTATTATTATTATTATTATTGTAGTAGCCTAGTAGTAGTACAAATTATATTAGTATACTGGTCTGTTGCAGTTTGTTCCATATACACTTACACTAGTTTCATAAGAAGTCTTGCGTTTATTTAATTTGATTGATAAGTATTAGGCTAAAATAATATTATTTCCAGATACACACATGCACACATTCTCACACTTTTATAATCATTCATTGGTTTAGGCTTCAACTGGTTTAAGTATACATTTATTTATACAGAACATCTAAAAACAACTGCAGTCAAGCCAAAGTGCTGAACAAGAAAAGGTTAGCGAAGTCAAGGTTAGCGAAGCGTGACCACATTTACACAAACCAGAGCCTACGTCTACTAGGCTAATTTAGGCTGTTATATTTCCCTTTGGACAGCAGGTGACACTAGAGAGAAGGATCTCATGAGCTCTCGGGTAATGAGCCTTTTGGTGAGCCTTTGCGCTGGAAAGACTCATTAACTCATGAAGCCTTGCTTTGCCATCATTAGGCATTACTAAAGGTAATTGACCAATATCAAATCAATTGTCTGTAAATGTATCACTTTGTTTGAAACAAAAAAAGTTGAATACACCCCTCAGACAATCCAACTATTCAGCTTGGACATTGCTCACAGAATTTATTTCAAGACTCAGAACACGAGGATAACACATCCCTCTTCAGATCTAATGACTGTAAATTTAGATCAAATTTTTCTTGAACATTACATTATATTTAAAACACTTATGGGTCATTTCATGTCATTT
>JAODXP020008943.1:0-12381 GCA_027497455.2 Sardinella longiceps
CAAAGAAACAGACTAGAAATATGTGTCTCCATCTCTGTCTCCATTGTTATAGGGAAACTATTTATTTATATTGTATTTAGGGTCATTTACTAGTTTTGTAATCTTAATTATGGTCACATGACTCATTGTGGAGGGAACGAATGCTCCTTTGGCTCCCCCTACTGTCTTTCCATGAAATTACAGAACTTGTAGAATACCTCGTCAAGGGTGAAGTCAAAACCTAAATTTCAATCATTATTATTTATTCAGTCAACGTACTGTCTAAAGGGTGGTGACAAAGATATAGCAGTTATCATAACAAAGGTCATTTCAGTTAGCCTCACCACCACACAAACAAATAAGAAACTATTTTCTTCAGATATGATATGGCATTGTAACTGTATCAGTATCTGCACATTTTTTGTTGTTGTCTTATTAATGTTGTGTATATGATGTTAATATCCTCTAGCCCAATGTATATGGGATGACTGGAGAGCTGGGGATCTTCACAGTGTCTGGCAGCAGCAGTAGCCTGTATTCCCATGCAGGCCCCCATGACCGACCTTCAACACACTCTACTCAAGACCCAGTCCGGAAAACCGCAGAGCAGCCAATCTACTGCAATTCTCAGGACATTGTCATATACTCCATTTTCAGTCTGCCTGAAGGGACTACATCTCCCACAATGCACTATTCTACAATTATTGAATGACAACTGAGCACTGCCACCAGTTGAACCTGGCAACATGCCTCCTTCGGACCCAGAACCATTCTGTTTAGCCTGTATGGGTCTGAATCATGGCCAGGCTGCCCTGGACGACCCCTCCACCTGTTCAGCTCTGCTCTCCCTCCGAGAACGTTAGCCAAGCAGGCTGCGGGTTTTGAGAGCCTTGAGCAGGGCCGGTTTTAGCCTTTTCGCTTGCCTAGGCCACATTCTAGTTTTGCCCCCTCTTTTCATGAAATATAAGTGAAAAATTTAAGAAAAAAGTAATAACTGGATTGCCCCCCTGATATTTGGCATCCTAGGGCAACGCCTAGTTTGTCTATGCCTAGAACCGGCCCTGGCCTTGAGGACTGTTCCCCCTATTTCTATGGGTTAGTTTGAGTTGAGTTTGGTTAAGAAGCCTAAAATGTGTTATTTCCAAGTCTTAACGACATCAAGAAGTTTGATTGAAAGAGAGCATGTTACAAAATAAATGTCTGAAATAGGTAAATATGTGGTCTTTGGTGATTTTTGCCCTCAACGGTGCCTTCCAGGTAGCACTGCCTTCAAGGCACCACTTCACTCAGTTTAGGGTTAGGATGAGGGTAAGGGTAGTGCCTTTTAGGCTGTGCTGCCTGGAAGGAAACACCATAAGTATGTCCTCTGTTGGTGTGGTCAGCTAGAACAGCACACAATGTGACGGGATACACAACAGTGAACAGTGAGAAGACACATTCTGCTTCCTGATTCTACATAATGTTCTAATACATAGTTGAATGAATATAAGGTATTGTTGTTGAAAAAAGATCATTGTATATTAATGGAAGAAAAAAGCCAATCAATAACTTGATTTAAAAAGAGATGAAAAATAAAATAAAATATTACTCTAGTGTTGAGGTGTATGGTTGATGAAATATGAGTCAAAAAGTTACTGATACAACTGTTAAAGATGAAGAAAAATATGACAACGTTGACTACGAGACGTTGACAGGGCTTCTGCAAATCATTTATAGCTTTTCTCATTTTGAGCCGACTGACAGTAAGAAATGTGGTTGGGTGGTGTGATACAGGAACATACAGTATGATCACACATAGTTACGGTCACTGCTGTAGGCCTCAGTTGTGTGCTAAACCAACACTCGGACACACACAAACAAACACACACACACACACACACACACACACACTCTCTCTCTCTCTCTCTCATACACACACACACTCTCTCTCACTCTCTCTCTCTCTCTCTCACACACACACACACACACACAATATCACCAGCCAGTCATGTTCTGTGTCAGAGAGGGAAGAGGAGGGGCATTCACTATGGTCTAATCACACACCAGACACACTATACGAATCGACTGCAAATATTAGTACTTCCCAAATTAAAATCTAATGCACAAACCAGCTGACCAGAAAGATAGATACGTAGACAGACAGGCAGATATACAGATAGATACTGGTGTAAATGACAAGAGAAGGCCACTTACTTTATAAAGAGAATTTAAAGTAATTTTAAGAAAGGCAGCGGGAGAAGGCGGCCACTAACAATATTTATTCCAGGATACATATTCTTTTTCCTCATGAATACATCTTTGATTTTCTTCCTCTGTCTGCTCTTTGGTAAGTTACTCTGTACATATCACACAGACCAGACAATACATGTGATGTGTCCTAAACACAAATACACACACATAACAACCACACACTTACAGTACATTGACACCCACAGTACACTGACACCCACATACAGTGTACTTTCATTTTTAAAGTCATGGCTCATGTCCTCTGAGAAATGAATTCACACTTCGGTACTTCGTATGCAGCACATTCTTGTGACACACATGACCTGTGTGTGTGTGTGTGTGTGTGTGTGTGTGTGTGTGTGTTTGGATACATGTATGTTACTGCACAGTTGTTAGTCCTGTGGAGTCCATGATCAAGGTGACTGGATATGTGGGTAAATCAGCAGTGATCAGATGCCACTATGATAGAGGATATGAGAGAAAGTCCAAGTACCTCTGCAGAGGGAAATGTGTCTGGGGGAGTAAAGACGTTCCTGTTCAGACTGAAGCAGGTCAGACCAAAGCAATCAATGGTAGATACTCTCTGCATGATGACATCACTGCTAGATTCTTCACTGTGACCATCACTGGACTGACTGCACAGGATTCTGGGAAATACTGGTGTGGGATTACAACAGGAGTGGGGAAGTTTGATGTGTACACTGAAGTAAATTTAAAAGTGATTAAAGGTAAAACTCAAGACACATCTCTACAATCCATTTCCTCATGTAACTATTTCCATATACTGTACATACTGTGTATCATCGCTTGTCTATCTTTCAGGCCCCCCTCCTACACCAAAGGCAAAACTTCTACCGTTCACTGAAGTCTCCACTCACTCATCGCCTTCACCTCTCAAATCTAACACTAATATTGGTAAATGGTGCTCCATCTTATTCATTTACATACATATACATAAACATACAGAGCATATACTGTTGACTAAAATTTAATAATTTGCTCCCAAATTGATTGTTAGATGTGATTGTTGTTATAGTAGTGGTGTGGATATTTATATTTGTTAGAGCAATATTTATATGTCGTTACCGTTATCATTCTTTAGCCTGATAAATCAATTTGCTACTGCTATAGACCCTACGTCTAGAGTTCTAGGGTAATCATTCTTGGTGTGAACAGCCCTTCATTGGTATCAGTCCTGTAATGTCTTAATTCACACAGACATGAATGCTCATTTAATGTTGATATAGTAATATAATAGTAGTTCATATAATGTTGATATAATGTTAATAATTTGTAGTGCTGTCAAGACGATTAAAAAAATTAATCTGATTAATCACAACATTTTGCAAGGATTAATCATGATTAATCACTTTTAATCGCAACTCATTTCCTCCAGTAAGAATTTGGATGCTAGGGTATATTGGATCTTTATTTTGCCCTGTAAAGGCCCTGATACTAAATAGTTGGCTTTGTTCGTCTCAAATGGGGAAATTCACACCTGTCCCCTACCCCTCAAGGTTTCCCCAGAACATGTAGTTGGATAGTCAGGAGCTAGGCCATAATCTTGATCTGACTTGACTTGATAGCGAGCCATTTTCTATCTGAACAATAATCTTCTATCTAACATAATACATGCCATGAAAGTGTAAATCCATATCCATCAGGATTAATCTGAGTTAATTCTTTTTAAACCGAGTTAAATATTTTGGATTAATCACGTGATTAATGCAGTTAATTATTGCCAGCACTAATAATTTGTTAATATTATTTTGTTGTCCATAGGGCAGGGCACTGGTTCTGAGCACTCTGCCATTATTCTGATCTTGTGTGCTGTGGTCCTATTGGTCATGGTGGGGTTACTCTCAGTCCACTACTCTCATCAGAAGAGGAAGAAGAAGTCAGCAGGTACACACACACACACACAAAACACACACACACACACACACACACACACACACACACACACACACACACACACACACACACACACAAACACGTTCTCTCTGAATACATTCAGTGACAGTGAATAGGCTTCGCTATGCCTGAAGTCTTGGAGGGCTATTCCTTTGTAATATAACTAAACCTCAATGCCTGATGTACAGTATAAGGTCACGCATGGTTCAGTGCAATGACATTGTGGTTAGGGCTATTGTATTTAAAGACACCTCCAGCAACTGAAAGTACAGTCAACTTCCTTCTTGCACTTTCTTTCCACACATACACACAAATTCATGCACACACACACACACACACACACACACACTCACTCACACAAACATACAAACAATCACACACCCCACCCACGTCTCAAGGTCACCTCGCTCATGACGCTCACTTTTATTGGTCCCACCCACCTCTTACAGCTTGCAGCCCACCCAGTCTCCAAAACGGTGAGCGTATGGAGGAGGTAAGAGAAAGTCTTTTTTTTTTCTTTTTTTTAAATTTTAAATTAAGTATAAAACCCACCCATAGGCCACCATAATGCCACCTCTGATTCATGTGTCATTTATGATCGCCAGTTCTGTACAGTGCTATAAAAAAAGAAGGATGAGTTTTATTAATGTTGTGAATGTTATCAATAATATTATCATTAATAATTGTTATATAAATTAATATCTCCTAGCCCAATGTCTATGAGATGTCTGAGGAGCATGTCCCTGAGGTCCAACAGTCCATTCTTGCAGCAGGCCTGCACAACCAACCATCAGCGTACTCCACTCTCAACACAGTCAGGAACACCCCAGAGCAACCCATATACTGCAATTCTCTGGACTCTGTCATTTACTCCAGTGTCTTTTTTCCTGAACAGACTACATCTCCCACAATGCACTATTCTACTATGATTGCATCACAACTGAGCCCCAGTGTCAATGCTTCTGCAACACAGGGGCACAATGGGGGTGATATTATCTACTCTGATGTACAGTCCCTCTGAATTTAAAACATATTGTTTTTCTTAATGTTTATAATTAAAAATGTATTTTTTAAAATATATTTTGGGGGCTTTTTATTGGACAGAATAGTGTAGAGAGTCAGGAAATGAGTGGGAGAGAGAGAGACGGGGAGGGATCGGGAAATGACCACGGGTCGGAATCAAACGGATTTATGGTACCTTAGCCAACTGAGCCACGACGCCCCAGTTAGGTTTAGCCTTGTTTTCTTTCGATCATACAATGAAGGAACCAACAGTGTACACCAGGTGTGGGAAATTAAGACAACAGTGCCACCTAATGGATAGTAATGTATATCTGTCTGGGTCATCACTACTGACCCCATCTCTTGACTCTTACATTCTCTTTGGCTATTACCACGGTGTCCAACCGCAATAGTAGTACTCTCGAAATAAAAGTTTTCTTTCACTACTATAATGTTGTGGAACAATATTCTGTACCTCATAGCACAAAAATGTTAAAATGCCTTCCCATGATGTCGATGATGATGAATGGGCCTCCCTCGTATGAAGGAAGCGTTTGTTTGCATATCCAGATTGAATAAACCACATGAATTCCAATCTTTCAGAATCTGCTTAGGGACATTCTATGCTACTTCCATCATTCCATAAAGTGCATTGCTCATACTTGTAGGCAGTGTTTGAGGGGAACTCGCAATATTTGTGTCAGCCCAAACAAGTTTTTAGGCTTCTCAGGGGAGCCGCTACAGAGGGGAAAGTTAGGATGTTTCTAAGGGCCTGGCACTGACAGGGGGGCCCAGAGAAAATTTCAATATGATAATCAATATTTGAGGGGCCCCAATTTTTTTTTTTTTTTTTGTTATAGGGCCCAAAATTTCTAGCAGCGCCCCTAAGGCTTCTTGTAGGTTTTCGTAGAAGTCACTGACTGTGGCTGCTGTTCAGTCTGTGGTGAAAAGAGGAAGTTTTAGTCGTAGCCATCAGATTGTAGAGAGATAATAAGAGGCTGTTCTCACACCCAAACAGAAAGCTAATGCATAGATAGAGATCACACTAAAGAAATACATTACAATTACAATTTCAAACAAAACTCCAGTACCATGCTGAGGAAAGGCATGAAAGCATGTTTTATTTTATTTTATTATTATTTTTTAAATCTGCTTATTAGTGAGTTATTCTACATTTACATTGATGCATCTACGCTTTTATCCAAAACGAGAGTAATTAACAATCAATCTACATAGGAGTCTTAGAGGAAAATAAAACTAGAGGGTCTTCTAACTATTCCATATACTCTATTGCACATATTGTGCATCACATGTCAATGGGACCTACAGCCTTCAGATGCAACAAGACACATCCCTTCACTATGGTTTTCTCAGAATGTACTGCAACACGTTCTCTATATGGTACACTGATGCTTCTTCTTCAGTACTCCATGTACCCCTCTTAATAGCTCACAGTGGCATTTGCCTCTGACCAAAACCACTGTAGAATAAGAACATCAACAAGAAGCATTTCAAGAGAAGTGCATCTCGAGCGAGAAAAAAAAAAACAAGAAATGAGCAAGACAAAGCCATTAAAGTGTAAAGCAAAAAAAAAAAAAGAAAAAAGAATGTAACAGGGAAGTTCTAAACGTATGAGATGGCTGAGTGTTAAGAAGGCAGGAAGTCTCGCAACTTGCTGCACATGACACGCAGATAAAGACGCACGCACAGACAGACTTCTATTTCAACACGGCGCAGACATAGTGGGAAAGCAGTAATGATGCTGCAGCAGTAGTGAACATATCATCAAGTCTTGCTGTTTGTTTTTGTTTTTTTAATTTGAGAAAGAAGACATGACAGCGCCTTTGATTACACTCCTCTGTCTTTCTGCTGGTGAGTTTATCTCTCTCTCTCTCTCTCTCTCTCTCTCTCTTTCTCTCTCTCTCTCCAACACATACTCTAGGCATGTAAAAATGTACACCAAGGGGATGATCGAGACCAGAAGCAAACTAGCTATGCAGACCATTATTTTGAGTCTATATGGAGATAGTGTATTTTCATAACGGGTATGTGATACAACTTCATAATTAATGCATATTTAAAAAGAGTCATAGCCAACAAAAAGATCTGTTCCAAGAAGTGTGGGAACTGTGATTGGATAACGAAAGCAAGCGAGAAAATCAGCCAAGGTCACCATGCTGCTTTGCAGAGTGAAAAGAAATTGAGCTCGAAAAAGGAGCATAGGAACTCCCAGGCTAACAACACATATCTAATATAATATATTTTAAAGTTTCTTTCTTTTGTGTGTGTTGTGTTTGTGTAGGTATTGTCAAAGTTGAGTCTCTGGTCATTGTGACTGGATATGTGGGTAGAACAGCAGAGATCAGATGTCCCTATGAAACAGGAAATGAGAAAAAACCCAAGTACCTCTGCAGAGGAAAGTGTATCTGGGGGAGCAAAGATGCTCCTGTCGAGACTGATGGAGTTCAGAAAAAAGCTGTCAATGGTAGATTCTCTCTTCATGATGACATCAATTCTAGAGTCTTCACTGTGACTATCACTAGACTGACTGCACAGGATTCTGGACAATACTGGTGTGGGATTACAACAGGGATTGGAAATAATGACATATTCACTGAACTGGAGTTAAAAGTTGAAGAAGGTAAGCAAAATAAAAGTGGTTTGTGTAATTATTGCATAATTATTTAACAGAAGCACATTTTGTTTCTGTCCTCATTTTACAGGGCGTCCTACTATCTCTCCATCATCATCCTCATCATTCTCACCTTCATCAGCCTCGGTTCCCTCATGGACCTCCTGGTCTGACACCAACATGACTAGTGTGTATCAGTATTAAGTAGTAGCCTATTATAAATGAGCGTTTAGTGTAAAATAGGTTTTGTCTTGTTTTGAAAGGTGGAAGTTCAACAGCCAATACCACAAACCATATACAGTATTAAAACAGCTATGCTATCTATACCCAGGCTAATCAAAGTACAAAACCAGTAGGTCTATAGAGCTCCCCAGACAAGGTTATGCCATTATATGTAACTTTATCCCCAGGGAATAGCCTCGCGTTCATTTTGTCCAAAGACGTTTCAAAAAGCCTGGTTCACATAGGATTCTAAGGCTTGTGTCTGTAACCAGCTTTCATTTTGAGTGGAAAAAAACTAAAAGACAAAAGAAAAGCAAATGTACAAGACTGTACATATTTTTACGCCAGAGTGAAGGAGCTATGCTTTTCAGATATCAAAGCTGGTTAGCAATGGGAAACTGCTTTGCAACCAAGAAGGTTGTTAACTTAGTTAGCAACGATGATTTTGGGAAACAAACTGAGGATAGTATTTAACAAAAATACCTATTCGGGCACTGTAAGTACTGTATCTATGCGTGGAAAGTACAGTCACAGCAAAACCTCCATGAAGTCGTGAAATTGGACATGGACCTTTTTTTCCCTCTGAAGAATGCCATCTGAAAAGAGACTGCTGGTCGTAGTCGCTGGTCGCTCTGTTTGCGGTGTTTTATTTTAACATTAAACCTTCAGTAAGGTAAGCCAAACTTATTCAAACTGTTAAAAAAATAAATTGTTGTCTTTAAAACTTCCTAATGTTCCAAGATGTTACCTTTTTTTTTACAAGGGGTAACATTTTTGACCTAACATAACACTTAATATGACAGTTTTGGTATTGATGTTGAGTGATTTGCGGTATTATAAAGTAATTATTTATAATACAAATTACAAATTCATACTTCTTTTAACAATTTGTAAGCTGCTAAGGATCTTTGAAAGTAAGCTAGGTTTGCACAGATAGCAATTATGCTCAATTGCATGTTTAGGGACTTAGGGACAGTGTAGGGACAGTTATGTTATGTATAGTTTTGTCAATCCTAAAGATAATGTTTTTGATGCTTCTAGCCAAGAGTAGGTGGTACGTAGTCTCTCAGTCACACAGTGTAGCTACTGACGTGAATATCCTTTTGAATGAAAGTGATTAAATGATGACCGATGGTGAAAAAGACCCTAAATATCTTTGCAAAGGCAATGTTTCTTTTCTTTTTGTGCTGTTTTACAGTAACTTAATGAAGCATTGTAGACAGAACCAATGTGTTAATCTTATGTTTCCAGTTCCAGTGACTCCACTCTGTCTTTCCTGTCCACCCCATCAACATATAATTTCTGTATGCCAAGTCTCTACCACACTTCTCTCAGGTGGGCATTACGACTATTTACTGTAGCCCTACATTAATTGTGTGACTGTTAATTAGATGAGTCAAACAGTTAACTGATGATGACTTCATACCAGACTGTTTTTGTTTAATGTAATTTTCCACAGCAGCATCATCTTTCCCTGTCACTCTTCCAAGTGCACCTGATGTTTAATTTAGTTTTTTCTTAAGGTGTTTTTCAGGGCGTTCACACCTCCAAGTAGGACAGTAGAGAGAGCGCCAGGAAACGAGCGGGAGAGAGAGGCAGGCAAGGACTAGGAAATAACGTGAACCCATGGCACAATGAAGCAAATATGTGCGCGCGCACACACACACACACACACACACACACACACACACACACACACACACACACACACACACACACACACACACAAATCAAACTAAACCTCAGTGTCATTGTTTAATGTCACCAGGTTGAGGTTTAGAGACGTCACTCTTCAGTCTGTGGTGGTGCTGAGAGGAAGACGTCCTCTTCAGTCTGTGGTGGTGCTGAGAGGAAAGAGGTCTTCACACTTCTGATGCACTTGAAGTGTCCCTTCTATCTGATCACCTTGATTGTGATCTTTATTGTGATCTGCTTCACGGTGAGTTGATTATAACTATAGCATACAGTCACTGTTTTACACATTGTGCATTAATTGTTTATGAGATGATCAGTTGGCATTGGGAATCAAAGAAGAAAGATCCACTCACTCTTCCTTCTTATATGCAACAGGGTTGAGTAAAATTCTGAATTTCAGGGTTCAGTTCAAGAAGATTCTGGAAATTAAGAATTTTGCACTACCCTGCTATGCTAATATACCTTCACTCTGTTTCTCTAATTGTCTTTGAACTATCTTTGCTGTAGCCAAATTTGTCATCAATTACTTGTTGATTGTCCACTGAGGCCTTCTCAATGCTAATTTACCCTTTTCATTGTTAACCTACCTCGCTCAATAAGTAATCGCTCGTGTGTCCTATAGTTTAAAAAGAAAGAAACTTAGTGTACTATTGGCAGTTTACCAGTCTTCCTGCAGGAGGTGTAACTACATTCCTGGGGAGACCATTCAAGCTGAAGACATCGCCGATTGATGCATGTGATGCCCAACTAACGACGTGACACCGATGAAACGTGAAATCCTTCTACTGTGTGATGTGTGATAACCTTGTACAATGTCAGAGAGTCAGAGAATTTAGTATTTAGCGAATTTGTTTTTTTATATTATATTTAATTTTATTCATATTGAACAACCAATGCTAGGTTGGCTTCCAAGGCCACGTCCTACTAAGTACAATTGTTGACGAATTCCTTCCAGGTTCAGAGGGTCGCCTCTGGGGTTGGCTTTGGTGAAGTCCTGCTGCAGGAGCTGGCACTGGTAGCTGGAGGCCCTTCATCAGCCCGAAGCTGTTGATTTTGGTATGCAGGGCTGGTTCTAGGCATAGACACACTAGGCGATCGTCTAGGGCACCAAATATCAGGGGGGCATCACAATACATTTATTCCTTTACTTTCTTTATCACTTGTATTTCTCGAAAATAGGGGACAGAACTCAAATCTGGCCTAGGGCAGCGAAAAGGCTAGAACCAGCCCTGTTAGTCTGTGCAGTTGGGGGACCTATGACCATCAAATGGGCCCTTGACTACTACCTGGAGACCACTGAGCACTACAGTGGTTGGAGAAGATGCAGAATGCCAGTGTCCTTGTCACCTGTAGGTCTCTTCAGCTATACAACTCTACTGTATATTGAGCAGGATATAAATGTTTATCTTAATGGAGTTGTCTACTCTT
This sequence comes from Sardinella longiceps, assembly GCA_027497455.2. Classification (NCBI taxonomy): domain Eukaryota; kingdom Metazoa; phylum Chordata; class Actinopteri; order Clupeiformes; family Clupeidae; genus Sardinella; species Sardinella longiceps. The sequence continues at coordinate 11,102 of JAODXP020008943.1, forward strand.
GTAAAGTGTTTTTATTAATATGAAGTAAATCCATGAATTTGCCATCATTTTAATTGAAAAAAAGGAATGTTGAGCAGGATGTAAATCTTTGTCTTAATGGTGGTTTCGACACTTGGAAATTTTTGAATTCTAAAATTCAATTTTGAATCTGTGAAGATTCTTTTTGTGATGAAAAAACAACAACAATGTGATGTGTGTTGTTGACTGACAAGGTACATAACACATTTTTTAAAAAAAAAAAAAAAAAAAAAAAAGACCTTACCATGTTTAATTTTTTGAATATAGTGTAGTATTATAAATATTTCTGGTGTTAAGATGTTTAATATGGATTTTGGTGATAGTACATTGGATGTATACAATAAAAATAAAATAAATCTTTAATTAGAAAATTAGTGGCGGATGGTTCACATTTTTTCCAATAAATACTGGGATGGGGGGTGGGGGTTCAGAGCCCCGAGTTGCTTTTGACTTGTTTGTCACCGCCTTTACCAGACATTTTTGATGTTCGTGTATACGTGATCACGGGGAGGAGAATATAATAGGTCACATGTAAACTAAGCTTGAGAAACATGTTTCATTCTGTTCTGCTGCATCAATGACTTCACATGTTGGACACAAATAGAAATGCAATTGGTGTATTATCTCAAACCACATGAGTCCTCCGATGTGGTCCCCCAAATAGATGACTATTTCTGCAATACTGTACATGCTTTATGAGACATGAAAGATCAACAATAAGTGTCCTGAATTTGCACCTGACCAAAACTAGAACAAAGATATCAAAAACAAGAACCACAACTTCCAGATAATTCCACCTCAATAAAAAACAACTGAGCAGGTAAGAGTAAAGGGAAATGAAAAATACACTTGGAAAGTACTAAAAGTGTGAGTTAATACAACAGGAAGTAGGAGTGGTCTCCTCAAAACTTGTTGCATTGACAACATCACTATGCTGCACACATACCTCATAAAAACTCAACAAACAGATTAACTCGTACACGGCCTTTTCAACACAGCGGCGAAGTAACCTATAGTAGTAAATAGTTTCATGCTATAGCACGTACATCATATACTACAGGTTTTTGATCCTTGCCAAAGAAGACATGACAACGACTTTGATAGCACTCTTCTGTCTTTCATCAGGTGAGCTTCTTCAAGTTATACTTCCAATGACTTTCTCTCTCTCTCTCCAACACACACACACACACACACACACACACTTGATGAAGTCTATTGTGGACAGAAACTTTGTCCATTGGCATGGAGCTAGTTTGTGCTGT
>JAODXP020008944.1:0-12802 GCA_027497455.2 Sardinella longiceps
CTACTATAGATCTTATGGCCACTACCTTCACTGGTACCATCAGGTATCTGGAGAGTCTCCTAAACTCCTGATTTATTTAGCTAGCACTCGCCAGTCTGGCATTCCATCTCGATTCAGTGGCAGTGGATCTGGAACTGATTTCACTCTGACCATCAGTGGAGTCCAGGCTGAAGATGCAGGAGATTATTATTGTCAGAGTTACCACAGTGGCAATGTGTTCACACAGTGCTACAGAGCCGTACAAAAACCTCCCTCAGTGAGAACACACATGACTGCACTGCTGCAGCTGTGAGTGTCTGCAGATGCTGTGGAGTGCATCATAGTGCAGCGAGAGTGGGCGTGACACTTATCTTCAGTAAAGTCCTGAATACACACATATTGAGTGATGGATTTCTAACATTAGTAATCCTATGGCCACACTCATGACTATGTCCATCTGTATTAGCTTCTAGCTGGAATCATTACACAGACCAAAGATTCTTGGTTCTCACAGTGACACACATCACTGATTCATACAAAGACAGTTCAAAAATGCTGTTTGATTGATTTCGATTTATTTCAAATGTAACACAAAGGAACATACATACAAAAAAAGAAAAAAAAAGTCCGAAAGACGCATCTTAATACATTTGAAAAGGAGTGGGAAGAAGTATACACTTGTTTACTCCCACCCCCTTTAGATCAATCATGCACCTTGTCTGCACGTCACTGATGTACACATTTGCACATGTACACATTTGCACATGTTCACACACATACAAACATACATATATACATTCATACATACAGATACATACAAACACACCTGCACATACAGATATGCACACACGCACACACACACACACACACGCACACGCACACGCACACGCACACACCTATACACTCATATACCTATATACACTTAAACACATATACACCTATATACCTATACACCTACATAACTAATTGTCATAGCCTGCCTTCATTATTATACTGCTGAAAAACTACCAGTTTATAGAGCTTTTTGAAAAGGTTTATATTTGGACATTGTTTTAGCTCCATGTTCAACTCATTCCATAGCCTTACTCCACAAATTGATAAACTAAAGCCTCTCATATTTGTTCTGTTCCTGTGTCTTACAAAATTAAATTTCCTTTTTAAATCATAATGATCCTCCTGTGTTTTAAACAATTTTTGGATATTCCCTGGTAGTTTATTATGTTTTGCCTTATGCATTAATTGTACAGTTTGAAAATTTACAATATCAGTAAACTTCATTATTTTTGATTGTGAAAAAAGTGAATGTGTATGGTCCAAATATCCAACTTTATGGATAATACGAATTGCCCTTTTTTGTAACACTGTTAGTGATTGCAAAGATGTTCTATAGTTATTACCCCATACTTCAACACAATAAGTAAAATATGGTAACACTAATGAAGAATACAACATGTGGAGTGAATTTTTATCAAGAAACAATTTTGCCTTATTTATAACTGAAATACTCCTTGATAGTTTAGTTTGTAAGTGCTTTATCTGTAATTTCCAACTTATATGTTCATCAATAATAACTCCAAGGAATTTTATATCACCAACTCTTTCAATACCCACCCCATTAATTGAAATATGCACCTCTTTAGCCTTACTATTTTTCCCAAATAATATAAATTTAGCTTTTGTCAAATTTAAAGACAATTTATTATAATCAAACCATATTTTCAAATTAACCAATTCTTTAGAAATGTCATTCTGTAATTGCTTTAAATCATTTCCTGAACAGAAAATATTTGTATCATCAGCAAAAAGAATCAACTTTAGCTTCTTAGATACTTTACATATATCATTTATATATAGGATAAACAGCTTTGGTCCCAGTACTGACCCCTGTGGGACACCACATACAATGTCCAAACATGTCGAAGAGAACTCCCCTAATTTCACAAATTGACACCTCTTATTTAGATAGCTTTTCACCCAATCTAAAACCACTCCTCTTAAACCATACCTTTCCAATTTATTAATTAATAGCTCATGATTGATAGTGTCAAATGCTTTTTTTAAATCTATAAATACTCCCATTGCATGTTTCTTGTTATCTAAAGCCATAGTAATTTCCTCTATTGATTCTATTAATGCCAATGTAGTTGATCTATTTGAGCGAAACCCATACTGTCCTTCGTCAATTAAATTATACTTTTCTAAGAATTGATCCAACCTTTTATTGAAGACTTTCTCTAGTATTTTTGAAAATTGTGGTAACAGAGAGACCGGCCTATAGTTAGTGAATTGATGTTTACTTCCACTTTTAAATAAGGGTATAACTTTAGCTCTTTTCATGTCATCTGGAAAGGTGCCTGTTTGAAATGATAAATTACAAATATAACATAACGGTTCTGAAATTGCTGTAATCACTTTTTTCACTAGTGCCATATCAATATCATTGAAGTCAGTAGACAATTTACTCTTACAATTCCTTACAATATCCAGTATTTCATTTTCATCTACCTCATACAAGAACATTGAGTTAGGATTTCTCTCCACCAGTTCTTCCATAATTTTGCCAGCTGCCCCTGGATCTGGAATTTGTTCCGCAAGATCTGGCCCCACACTAACAAAGAACTTTTTAAAACTTTCAGCAATTTTTTCTATATTATAATTTTCTTCACCATCCTCAATAAAATAGTTAGGATAGTTATTTGTTGGGGTCCCATTTCTTATAATACTATTTAATGCTTTCCATATCCCTTTAATGTTATGTTTATTATCTTTTAACAATTTCTTGTAATACTCATTCTTATTGGCCCTTATTATCTGAGTTAATTTGTTTTCATATTTTTTATACCTGATTTCTGCTTCTTTTGTTTTTACTCTTACAAATTCTCTATAGAGTGTGTTTTTCTTCTTGCAAGCATTTAATAATCCTTTTGTGATCCATGGGCAACTAGCTTCCTTTCTATTAGTCTTACTTTCCTTTAATGGACAGTATTTATCATAAAGCGTACTAAAGATTGTTAGAAAAGTCCTATATGCACTATTAACATCACCCTTTTCATAAATGGCCTCCCATCTCTGCATTAACAAGTCTTGCTTGAATAGGCTGATGGATTCCTCAGATCTTATTCTTCTGTACTGAATTTTTTTAGGCCTGTCCGGTCTTTTTGTCCTATAATTTCCATTGATTGTAAGAAACACTGGTAAATGATCAGTAATATCATTGATCAATAGCCCACTTACAGTTTTATTCTGGATGTCATTAGTAAAAATATTGTCAATTAGTGTGGCAGAGTGGGATGTAATTCGGCTAGGTCTTGTGATTTTTGGAAATAAACTCAGACTATACATTGTGTCAATAAAGTCATCTATATTTTTTAGCTTACTAGGGTTTAAAAAGTTTGTAACCTCTCATCCCACCTCCACTACTTTAAATCCTCTTTACCTGTCCCACATGGAGGACTTCAGTGTTGCTCAGTGTCCAGCCTTCTCCCCATTATCCTTCACCTCTATAGTAACTCCATCTTTGGTTAAATGCCAGCTGCCATGACTCCCCTGTCTGCATCTCCAGCACCATGGACAGCTACCAGGTTCCACGTGCTTGTTCTCAGTGCTCAGGGCTCAATAGGCACCATTCTAATGGGCCAATTACTGTCACATGTTTCAGAACAACATTTGCATAGAGGGGAACATTTGAATTACTGATAGAGTTTAGAGTATTTAGAGGATTTTTATTATAAGCAAGCCCCAAGTGAACTTGGTGAAGTCATTCCTGCTACTGGGTTCAGTATGTTTTCTAAAGTATTATTTCTGTGGATGGTTGTCTGCATTCAAGGTAAGATGCATTGGACATGATTTTAGACATGCTTTAACTTTCATTCTTTTTCAGAATGCAGGGGACAGTACACTGTGACTCAGACTCCATCAGTATTGTCTGCTGTTCCTGGACAAACTGTCACTCTGAAGTGTAAAGTCAGCAGTAATGTCTATAACAACAACTATCTGCACTGGTACCATCAGGTATCTGGAGAGTCTCCTAAACTCCTGATTTATTTAGCTAGCACTCGCCAGTCTGGCATTCCATCTCGATTCAGTGGCAGTGGATCTGGAACTGATTTCACTCTGACCATCAGTGGAGTCCAGGCTGAAGATGCAGGAGATTATTACTGTCAGAGTCTCCACATCCCCAGTGGCTATGTGTTCACACAGTGCCACAGAGCCGTACAAAAACCTCCCTCAGTGAGACACACATGACTGCACTGCTGCATGTCAATGAAACACAAAGCAGGGGTTTGAAGGGAGTTAATGACACTCTATTCAGTATGAGAATGGTCACTGAGCTGCATCGAATTACACATTTATTTATTCTCTATCTATGTATTAGTGGCTATCGCCTTAGACAGTGACAGTGCCTTAGAACTTCGAACGTGCATTATTTTTCTATATCTACACGCCGTGTCGTTCATCATCCCCTACATATTTATGTTTCATTTCTGAAAACTATAACCCATTGAATGCTTTATTTTTTATAAAGACCCAATGGATAACAAACAAGTTCTAGGCTAATAATCCTTCCTTTATCTGAAAATCATATTTCAAGATAATTGCCATAGATAATTGATAATTGTGACTCTATTTATGTTTAATTTCTGAAAACTATAACCCATTGAATGCTTTATTTTTTTATAAAGACCCAAAGGATAACAAACAAGGGCATGGTGTAAGTTCTAGGCTAATAATCCTTCCTTTATCTGAAATTCACATTTCAAGATAATAGCCATAGATAATTGATAATTGTGACCCTGGACAAATTTGACTCGGGTTGATCAGAACATTAATGGGAGCTGTCAGTCTGCTTGTGGAAACTACATCACAAGATTGCTCATTTTGAGCTCAATGGTGTTTTTTGCCCCCAACGGCACCTTCCAGGCAGCACAGCCTAAAAGGCACGACCTTTACCTTATTCCTAACCCCAACCCCCTCAACCCTCATCCTGACCCTAAACCAAGGGGAGTAGTGCCTTGAAGGTAGCGCTACCTGGACGGCACCATTGAGGGCAAAAAATACCAAAGACCTCATTTTGACATCTGAATGGTCTTTGGTATTTTTTGCCCTCAACGGAGCTATCTGAGCTGCATCTCATAAAAGGTAGATGGACAAAACGAGTATTGAGACTTGTTGAATGGCAAATGAGTGTAAGAAATTGATCACAGTTGGTTAAAGTCCCTGGTTATAACTTACTAACAATTAATCACGACTGTCTCTGGTTATACTATGGCTTACAACATGCTGGTCCAAAACCTCCCACAGAAGAACACATATGTGGGAGCTGTTTAGTAGTACATAAGGCTAAAATTTGATCAATGATTTGTGTCTTTAAGATCCCTTATTAAAAGTTCACCCCTCGTTATTAAGATAATGGTCTTCTTAGACTGATGTTGGTATGACTCAAAATGCTCCAGTTATCAGTTGGTGAATTTCACTCTATTGACTTAATGCTAGTTTAGCTCTGAATCTCTCTCTGTCAGACACCTCTACCAGAGGCATGTTTATCCATCTGTGAAACTCAGTCTAACAGTCAGCCTTCAGACCTGCTGAAATTTGCATAGTCAGAACTCAGTAGTTTTTCACTCCACTATCAGAATAGAAACCCACAGGTCGCACATCACGCACACAAACACACACACACACACACACACACACACACACACACACACACACACACACACACACAACACACACACACACACACACACACACACACACACACACACACACACACACAGACACCTTGAAGAGATACTCTTTATGTGTAAGTGTCCTGAAATTCACATTTGCATTTTCAAGGTTCAGTGGTTTTACTGCTCTCAGAATAGAAATGAACGATTAGCAGATGTACAAAAGTTCCCCAACTGTTTCAAACTGTATTTCACTTACCCTTACTCTGACAAGTGTATATGCATTTTAGTCTGCATTATATATAATTTCTTCTAAAATCCATTTTTTTAAAACAACAATTTGAATAGTTTGTTAAAAGAAAGCTTTTATTTTGTCACATATTTTTGCTACAGAAATCATTCAAGAAGTATATTTTGAAAATAATAACATAAGCAATGCAAGTACAAGAACTTTGACTTTTTGGCAATTTTGACACTTTTATGCAGTAAGCAAAATGAGTAGCCTACTACAATGAGACAAATAGAATCATCAGAAATCCAGACTACAGAGAGTATTAAATACTCTAATCAGAGCATTCACCTCCCTTTATAACCTTGGTGACTGGAGACTGGGAGCCCTGTTTGGCCTCACAGGTTACTGAGGCTCCCTTGGTCCACTCCTGGGAAGGTATGGTCAGGGTGCTGCTCCAGCTATACAGGCCATTCTTCTCTGGACCCCAGCGACTGGCCACTCCAGTCCTGCTGTTCCCGTCCACCTTCCAGCTGAGAGCCCAGTCTGAGGGGAAACCTCCGTTGGCCAGGCAAACCAGCGTGGCAGTGCTCTCAGAGAGCTCTTTGCTGGAGGGGGGCAGGACTGTCACTTTGGGAATGGTGTTGCCTGAATGACAGAGGGAAACATCAAGGGGAGAGCGAAATAATAAAGATGATGTTGATATTCCAATGGGGTTCTCAATAGGCTATAAAATCTACACTATGCATTGTTGAATAGATTTTAGCAATGATCTCATATCTAGGCCTATAGCCTTTTAAAGATGATTGAAGTTCATTGACATCTGCATTGCGAGATTAAAAAAAAAAAAAAACATATAAGAAAAATATAGCTTTGTTCTGAGTCAAAATTAACAAATATATCATCTATTCTAGGCCTATCTTAAAAAAAAAAAAAAAACTAAAAAAAACTACTACTTCCAACATCTGTGATCCAACAAAAAAAGGTCTAAAATAATGTGCTCCCACCATGGATTGCAGTTTTAAGAATCATGGTCTTTGCACAGATTTCTAGGTGTGATTTTTGTTTTCCCATCACAAAAAAATCTACAATAACGTGCTCCCACCACATTTCACAGATTTCTGTGAGATCAGGTTGCAACTCTATTATAGTCGAAATCTTTTGCCTTTGTTGAATTTAAGGTTTTTCTTTTCGTTATTACTTTGTATTTATGACATAAATCTCTATTTTGTTAAGTTGGTCTTACCTAGCTAGGCCTAGGTTACACCTACACAACAATTCAAATTTGTAATCTAAAGTTTCACCAAATTGTCCAGCCTACTAGCGAAGCCACCTTATTTCATTTTGTCTCTCATAATTTTAACATTTTGTTGCCTTGTAAGTAACCACTGGACTGCTTGCAAACAGGGAAATTAAAATCATAGTAGCCTACAAATCTACGTTTATAGACATGTTTTTTGAAATAACACGTTAAGTGTCCTGAAAACTAGCACGTCTACAATTGTCCCATTCCATATCTTCGCAGATGAAAGTTCGCCGGTAGACTTTTCTTTTTAAACGTTACGAAAAAAAAAAAAAAAAAAACTAAAAAACACAAAAGTATTCAAACTAATTTGGAAGTGATTTTAGTCCAGAAAGTTGAATAGACGAGGCGATAGTCATCACGATAGAATAATTACTTACTTCCAATCTCAAGTCTGGTGCCGCTTCCAAAAGTGTACCACAGTGATACAAACCTTATCAGCGGCCGTACAAAAACTCTACCTCCATAGCAGGGCCGGCCCAAGCCCAAAGGGGGCCCTAAGCAGAATTTCATTTGGGGGCCCCCTCACCGCCACCTCAGCCTTTTTTTTGGGGGGGGGGGGGGGCGCAATGTTGACCCTGCCTCTAACTCTCAAGAGATATTGAGATGGATTAACTATTGCTTGTTCTCCCTATCAACAACAACATATTACTTGTTTCATTAATTGTTTAAATTCACCCAGTGTTCTTGTCATCATCTGAATTTTACACCATTTTTTTTAAATACTGAAACAACAACAAAAGTTTAGTATGCTATGGTTTTATACAACACTCACAATACATTTTATGTGAACATTATTGCTGATATCACAGACATTGGTAGGCTATTCTATGCAATAAGCAGCTTATGATAACAGAAATAGCCCTGATTCACTCACTATGTTTGCTATTTCAAGCATCAATAATAGGCCTAACCTATATCATCAGAGAAGAGTGATTCTTGCCATTCTTGACAATAAAGAGCTAGGTTTGAATTAAATGATTAGATAGTCCTACATTAAGATAGCTTGATACATCTCCTAAGACTAACTAGGATTTTGCCTATAGAAGAACTTCCTCATGTCCAATGTCTGTGCAGGCAGCAAATATTCATCAACCAAAAATAGTCTATCCTTAACCTAAGCCTATAGCCTACTTGAATGTTTAGTTGAACATTCATTTAATGTGGCCTTGAGTTAATTTTGAGGACATACAACAAAAGAATAAGGTTTCAGCCAAAGCTACGTTGTGAGGTGGCAATTAACAGAGCTGACGTTATATTACCTCCTCGGGAATCCTTCCTGTTCCTTTCCTGCTCACAGGATTCATTTCACTTACTGACTTACTTTGTTCCAAATGCAAAACATGGAGTGTGGACTTTCAGCGGTATGCATTTTACCTACTTGATCACGTGGAATGGACTGACGATTGCATGCGGTGAGATGTTGGTGAACGCGGAGTCGATTTTCAGCGCTATGCGTAGCTACTCTATTCAAACAAGTAGAATGGATTCTTCCGCGGTGGATTAGAAACTGCGCTATGGCTGTGCTTTACCATTCCCAGGAGGCTTTGTTCTAATCATATTGCAGGTTGTTGTTATAGTTTTTCTGTGGTAAACATAAACGTTTTATGATGTCAGAATAACAAGAATGAAATAAAAATACAAATGCTACATCAACTTTGCTAGATTGTTGGGAGAAGTCAGAAGTGTGTAGCCTAAGCCAAACCATGACTGAGATAAAGAGTGACAGTAATTGATATATAGGCTATTGAATTGATTCCTTAACTGGTAGATGATAAAATTCATGGGTAGATATCACAAGGATATTAAGGTAATTCTTACCCTCAAAAATAAAATAGTATTTCTAAACGTAATTTCTCGAGCGCTCGTGGGTCCCCCCCGAGCTGTCGGGGCCCTAAGCGACGGCATAACTCGCGTATGCCTCGGGCCGGCCCTGCTCCATAGTGCGCACTCTACAAACGTTTCGTGATCGTTTTTCTAAACACGCACACAACAGTTCAGTCGATATTAACCCGCTATATTTATTGAATTGTCTTTACCTTAACCTATTACACTACAATATTATTTTATTTGGATGCGTCGGACGATACTTTTTTGAAACGAGAATACGAGAAGAACTATAATCCTGTTAAAATAACTAATTACCTTGTCATTTTTAAAACTATTTTTGAGTGTGTTTGCATTCGAAAATAATTCAGAAGAGTGAAGAAAAGCTATAAAGCAAAGTAAAAAATTAGTCCAACTTACTTCCAATGTCAAGCCTTGTGCCGCTACCGAAAGTCCACCACAGTGATACAAGTGAATTCAGAGGCTGTACAAAAACCTCCCCTCACTTCAGTCAACTGAAAAGCGCAGCGCCATTGAGCCATTTGATTTCATCATGTCTAATAGTTAAAAAACGTTTTAAAAGAATATAAAACATAATATGTTGGCCTATTCAATGCATCAGAAGACAGTTTGTCATCTTTTATCCAAAAATAGGTGACTTAATCTATCAGGGCAAGGCATAAGGACTGTTTCAGCACTGTGGGCAGAGACAGTTGACGGTTCTGTGGATGAAACATGGCAAGGAATAGTATTGGGCTATTTTAGCATCATTTAGCTTTTACGAGGGACTTATTTCTGGATGCTACTGGGAGCCCTGCCTGGTGAACCACAAAGCACCATAAAACCCCAAACTTGATTCAGTTATGTTAATGGTCTGTATGTACATGAGAATAATCTGGATTGGCATGGACTCACATAGATCCTGACATCTTAATCATTTCAGCGCTCCTTTGCTTTAGAGGTTTGCAGCAACTCTGCTCTTCTGCAATACTTTTCAAGTCCATGATGACTGTCAGTCAGCATGGTGAGAGTGATCAAGACACTAAAGTCCTAAATACATGCATTTATTGTTTTGGATTTCCATCACTGTATCCATTCAGTCATAACTTTCCCATTGTGTTTCGAGGTGAAATGAGTAGTCCAAATTGAAGATACCTCAGGAATTACTGGCCTACAGTTCACACAGTGACACACATTAGTGCACTTATGTGTTAGTTGTTTCCTCTTCAAGAGTATAAAGGAACTTCATGTAGGTTTCACATAAACCCAAAGGCTACACATGAGAAAATAGCCTACAGGGCCGTTAAAAACAAACAAAAGTTTAAATCCTCTCCCAATCTCCAGTCTTCTCCCCAGTGTCCTTCATTTCTCTAGTAACTCTAAACCCACATTGGCTCCATCTGTATGTCAGCAGCCATGACTCTCACATGATCTCCACTGTAGGCATCTCCAGCACCATGGACAGCTACCAACAACTGACTGTTTGTCTCAGACCAACATTTGCATAAAAAAAGATTGATTTGCATTTGTGCAAAAAGTCTTATTCAGAGGCATAATACAGCTTCTCCCAGACAACTTTGTGAAATCATTACTGGTAATGGTCTCCAAAGGAAGCATGTTTTCTAAAGTAATATTTCTGTGGATGATTGTCTGTATTTATGGTAGGATGCATTGTTATGATTTTGGAGGACATACTGTAGGCTACAACAACCTTAGAATTTTAGACTGGCTTCCTCTTCTTATTTTGTCCTGTATTTTTCTTAACTGAATAACATGAATGAAATGTATATGCAGAGAGACTGACTACTTATTTTATTTATTTCAGAATGCTGGGGACAGTACACTGTGACTCAGACTCCATCAGTATTACCTGCTGTTCCTAGACAAACTGTCACTCTGAAGTGTAAAGTCAGCAGTAATGTCTATAGCAACAACTGGCTGCATTGGTACCATCAGGTATCTGGAGAGTCTCCTAAACTCCTGATTTACTTAGCTAGCAGTCGCCAGTCTGGCACTCCATCTCGATTCAGTGGCAGTGGATCTGGAACTGATTTCACTCTGACCATCAGTGGAGTCCAGGCTGAAGATGCAGGAGATTACTACTGTCAGAGTTATCATACTCCTTATGTGTTCACACAGTGATGTAGAACCGTACAAAAACCTCTCTCAGTGAAAACACACATGACTGCACTTTCAGCAGGTGTGAGGGGACTGTTCAGTAGTGCATTCATTTAGTATAATATAATTTCTGGGTCTTAAACATGATATACCACCAAGCCTCTAATAATAGCAGTGTAAATACATTATAACAAATTCATTTTACAGATTATTTAGTTATACTTTACAAGGGGAAAGAACACCACAACGCCACTATTTACTACTTAGGTGATTTTATTTTGATAGAAAAAATGTTTTAATCTTCAATAAAATTAATCAATGTCCATGTCCACTCTGGGATGAGATACAGTCAATGGCAAGAGACATGCCTGAAGCACAGCCATCTTCCAATGAATTGGAAAAATACCCAGAATAAGCCTCCAGCTCTTCTACTGTGCATGTTGTACATACTGGCTTGATCAAAAACATATTGTCTTTAAGTACGATAAGAAAGTCATAAATATATGTTATTGAAACATTAACCAGACACAGCTTGTCCATATTGTGACATCATTTGGCATTTCACCAAGAGATAAAACAATAAACACAATTTAAATATGAAATTATATGTTCTAAATAATTTATGTACATGTATACACTAAACATACAGTATATAACAGCACCTTATCACATTTGAACCATTCAAATCCAAATTTGCCATCTTAAAAATACAACCTGAATGGTGGCTGGATGACTTCAAACTCACAATTCTGTAGGATTATTCCAGGATGATATCATCAGGAAGTTCTGAAACCACTGGTGGACGTGTATTCCCATAAAGCACTATAAAAATCCCACTGAAGTGAGCAACATTGTACCCTAAATGCCACCAAATAGCTCCACGGAAGCAATAAGACATTGTTGGAGATTTCCAAGAATTTCATGAGCATTTACCAACTCCCTCCCTCATCATTAATAACATCATCATGTGGTCCCAGTTTCTTAGTCAGGATTTGCATGAGAAAACTTTGCATTGGCAGCATGAACTCTGCTTCAGTGCTCAGTATGACATTTATAGATCCACAGACCTGAACATCTCATGACTGAGAAAGATTCTGGTATTTTGTAGAAATGATCCCAGTAATGTTAATCTTGACCCTGCTCCTCTGTTTACAAGGTATAAGTTCTAACTCTACTTGATCCTTGCAGCTGTGTTGTCCAGCGAACAGTTTGCTGATATTTCTTTCAGGAAAATATTTTCAGGCAAGTTAAGACTCATCAAATTTCTTTTGTATTGTTAGGATCCAGAGGTCAGTTCACTCTGACTCAGACTCCAGTGGTGAAAGCTGTATCTGTGGGGGACACGGCCATCCTGAGCTGTAAAGTCAGCAGTGCTGTGTACTACCATAGCTCGTATGGACACTACCTTCACTGGTACCACCAAGTATCTGGAGAAGCTCCTAAACTCCTGATTTATTTAGCTACCAGTCGCCAGTCTGGCACTCCATCTCGATTCAGTGGCAGTGGATCTGGAACTGATTTCACTCTGACCATCAGTGGAGTCCAGGCTGAAGATGCAGGAGATTACTACTGTCAGAGTCTCCACAACCCCAGTAGTACATGGGTGTTCACACAGTGCTCCAGAGTCGTACAAAAACGTCCCTCAGTGAGACACACATGACTGCACTGCTGCAGCTG
>JAODXP020008945.1:0-12706 GCA_027497455.2 Sardinella longiceps
ACGATTTTCCTCTCTACTTTGACACGTTTCCTTGTCCTGCACCTGGCCTCAGCGAGGTGGGATGTGCATACATTTACTTGGTCAAAAAGAAGGATACCCCGCCTTGTATTTTTTCTGTGGATAACTGACAGACTTGCGGCCACAAAATCAGTTTATGAGAGGTCAGTGGAAATATAAGGATTTGATGCCTGTGATTTTGGTGTTACTGGTGAACTCAGATCTTGTGTTGGCGAAGCATGACTGTAGGACTCTGTATGGGTGAAGCCGCTAGCATGGTTAGCTTAGCCCTCGGCTACGTTTCTTTTCTTTAATTATCGGAGTATATGAAAAAACAAAATATCTAACTAAATACTTAACATATACTTAATGTACAGGTGTTGTACATGTGCATTGTGTTGTAGTAGGCCTATGCCAAAAAATAATTTCACCGTTCAACTATCTATCTATCTATCTATCTATCTGGAGGTTGGTGGCCATCAACTATTATCCCCCCCCCCCCCCCCCGACAACTTAGTCGGTTAACTTAGCAACCACCAGCAACCAACTAGTTAGCATAGTTAGTATGCTAATTAACATATACGTAGCCCTGTAGCCCTGCTGTTTTATAAGCGCTATTTACTGACCAAGAGCCCATATAACAACGTAACTACTTGCTGTAATATTTTATATATTATTTATTATACGTAATTATTATAAATTTAATATAGTTTCTGCACATGGAGATAGTTGCAATATGCATTTCACTGCTCTTTGTAACTACAAATATGCATGTGACAAATAAAATTCTTGAATCTTGAATCTTGAAAGTAAAGTGGCCAAGGGTTACTGTCTTACTACTTTGCATTACAGAGCGTATGCTAAGCTAAAGTTAAAATTGGGGTTGCCTGATTAGGAAAACACATGCATGCACTGAAACCAAAATTTTCATATCAAAATTTTCTAACGCCTTAACATGTTATGTGTCTCATGTGCATTTATCTGAATAAAAATAAAGGCCATAGGAAGAGGATTTGCAATCTGCAAGATGGTGCAAAGCTGTCCTACGAAATCTCAGTGACTATGGCAGCCTGGCCAACTGCCATTTGGTGTGTTCAGCATCTACCTCAACATCCAAACATTGCATGTGGATAAAAGATAAGCTTGTTCTTTCACACAGAAAAGGACTTTTTTATTTACATTTTACATTTATGCATTTAGCAGACGCTTTTATCCAAAGCGACTTACAAAAGAGGGATAACAATTAAGCTGCAACACAATACAAGTAAGTGCCTACTGGGAGTGCCATTTGCTAATAGGAGAGCAAGTGCTAGAGTTTAGAAGTGCTTGGTCAGTGCATTCCAAGTAATTTAACGAATTAGGACAAGAGATACTCTTGAAAGAGCTGGGTCTTCAAGAGTCTCTTGAAAGTAGAAAGAGTGCCTGTTGTTCTAATAGTCTTGGGGAGACTATTCCACCAGTTAGGAACAATGCATGAAAAGAGCCTAGATTGACCTGTGCGCGGTGCTGGTCGTTCCAAATAGCGATCCTTGGTTGAGCGGAGCGATTGGAGGTTAGCATATGGTTTGATGATGTCTTTCAGGTAGACTGGAGCAGTTCCCTCCAGTACCCTGTATACCAACATTAGTGACTTGAATTTAATGCGAGCAGCCAGGGGCAGCCAATGGAGCTCCCTGAACAGTGGAGAGACATGTGCTCTCTTTGGCTGGTTGAAGACCAGGCGTGCAGCAGCCTTCTGGATCATCAATAGTGGTTTTGCTGCACACGCTGGTAGACCTGTTAGAAGAGCGTTGCAGTAGTCAAGACGAGAGATAACCAGCGTCTGAACCAGGAGCTGCGTCGCATGTTGAGTAAGGTACGGCCTGATTTTCCTAATGTTGAATAAAGAGAAACGGCACGACCTAGCAACGGCAGCAACATGATCCGTGAAGGTCAGCTGGTTATCAATTATTACGCCTAGGTTTCTTGCAGCCTTGGTAGGAGCAACAGATAGAGAGTCTATCTTAATGCTGATGTTGTGGTGCAGGGTTTGCTTGGCAGGGATGATCAGCAGTTCCGTTTTTGAGAGGTTTAGTTGAAGGTGGTTGTCTTTCATCCATGCAGATATGTCTGAGAGACAGTCAGAGATCCGTGTTGTCACTGTAGAGTCACCAGGAGGAAAAGACAGATAAAGCTGGGTGTCATCTGCATAGCAGTGGTAGGAAAAGCCATGCGAGTGGATGACTGGACCCAGTGTTGTTGTGTACAAAGCAAAGAGGAGGGGCCCCAGTACTGAGCCTTGGGGTACTCCTGTGGTAAGGTAGTGCTTTGCTGAGGTTTTGCCAAGCCATGACACATTGAATGATCGTCCAGTGAGGTAGGATTTGAACCAGGAGTGCGCTTTGCCGCCGACGCCCATGCTTCTAAGTTTATCCAGAAGAATTCTATGGTTGACTGTATCAAACGCTGCTGATAGGTCAAGTAGAATAAGAACTGACGATTGTCCTGCTGCTTTGGCTTCTTTAAGAGCTTCTGTTACTGAGAGGAGTGCCGTTTCCGTTGAGTGTCCACTTCTGAAGCCAGATTGTTTGGAATCCAGGAGGTTATGCTGAGTGAGGAATTCCATGACTTGTTTGAAGACTGTTCTTTCGATGGTTTTTGACAGGAAAGGAAGAAGAGAGACAGGTCGGTAGTGCTCCACTTGCGTGGGAGAGAGAGAAGGTTTTTTGAGCAGTGGTCTTACCTGAGCTTGCTTGAAGGTGGTGGGAAAAGTCCCTGAAGTTAGTGAAGCATTGATAACATGAGTGGTTGCCTTCACAATTGTAGGAGTAATGTCCTGTAGAAGAGTGGTTGGAATTGGGTCCAGCTGGCAGGATGTCGGACGACTGCTTTTATACACACACTAAAGGACTATTTTCACTGAGTTGTCCTACAGTGTGCATTTATTATGTTTACTTTTTACTACTATTACTATTTATTTTGTTTCTTTTTCCGCATGTTCCCAACATTTGCCCTTACAAATATGGGCATTCCATTTATGTATATTCATGTACTTCATGTTCATGTTTTCTCATTCTTGCACATCTTTGTCTAGTTATTGCATTTAAGAAGACCGCTGTAGAAATGAGAGTCAATTACAGTTTTTCACAATTACTATAACAGAAGTAAACACCATGACTTTCCTGTATGGTTCATCTTACTTACCTGGAAAATAGTCCCGTTTTACCTGGTAATGTTGCCATAAATACAGCACATGGTGATTTAGAATGGTTGGAATTAAGAAGAAATCAATCTTTGTGTAACTACTTGGTAAGACGTTGTTAATACCATATGTTTTACCATATTTACCTGGAAAATAGTTAGCTTTTACCTGGTAATAATGCAGAAAATGTGTGCCAATGTTTGTAGTGTTTTATTTTTAATAGAAAAAGAGATTGATATTTGTGTAATTACTTGGTAAGAAGTTGTTAATACAGTGAGAACAATTCAGACTTTCTTTTACAGTCCAGTTTCATCATACTTACCAGGAAAATACCCCAGTATTACCTGGTAATAATGTAAGAATATGTGACGATGCTTTCAGTGGCTCTTAATAAAAAAAAAGAGATTGATGTCTGTAATTACTTGGTAAGTAGTTGTTAATACCATGGGAACAATCCAGACTTTCTTTTACAGTCCAGTTTCCTCATATTTACCAGGAAAATACCCCAGTATTACCTGGTAATAATGTAAAAATATGTGACAATGTTTTCAGTGGCTCTTAATAAAAATATTAATATTTGTGTAATTACTTGATAAGAAGTTGTTAATATCATTGGAACAATTCAGACTTTCTTTTACAGTCCAGTTCCATCATAATTACCTGGAAAATAGCCCAGCTTTGCATGGTAATAATGAAGAAAATATGTAACAATGTTTGCAGTGGCTTGTAATGGAAAAAAAGATTGATATTTGTGTAATTACTTGGTAAGAAGTTGTTAATACAATGGAAACAATTCAGACTTTCTTTTGCAGTCCAGTTTCATCATACTTACCAGGAAAAAAAGACTAGTATTACCTGGTAATATTGCAGAAAATAGGTGGCAATGATTTCAGTGATTTTTATGGCAAAATAGATCAGTGTTTGTGTAGTTACTTGGTAAGAGGTTGTTAATAACATGGAAACGATGTAGACTTTCTTTTACAGTCCAGTTCCATCATCTTTACTTGGAAAATAGTCCAGTTTTACTTGGTAAAATGGCAGAAAATGCATAGTGACAATTGACCGATCCCAAGCCCCGCCCATCTATTGTTACGTATAGCTACCTCGGACAACTTTGGCCAAAACCAGCGTGCCTGGAGCTGGAAATGCCTGTGTAAATACCTCACTTGTGATGGCTATCGGTCCAGATAGCCTGGATGTTATCGTTTGAAAATGTGAACAGCAATAAAAACAACAGTAGACAACGTGATGGGTTCGTCTCTGTGAATGTTCACCGTTTCCCTATTTCAGATTATTTCGATTTCGACAGGTCAGGGGGGAAAGTTAACCTAACCAACCCAAGTTGCTAGATGCCTACACAGCATAACGTTAGAAGCAAAATTGCACCCCTAGCAACTTTCTCAAAATGTCAAGTAATTTATCTGGATGGGGTTGACATTGTATGCCTATGTGTTTGTAAAGACGTTAATGTTTTACACTGAATCTGCTGCGTAGCCCACCCCATGTAGCCCATCTTTGAATGTAGGCTAATGTAAGCTAACATAAGGAATACTACTTAGCTTCGTGTAAACTTACAAAACTGTTGATCTGTGAGTGTAAAAGGTGTAAAAGCCTTCCCTTAACTCTCGATTCTTCTTGTGATGTTAGACCTAACGTTAGTTAGCGGCAAAGTCCTTCCTTTAAATGATCTGATCAGACGTAACCTAATGTTACCAAACGCACTACACACAGCTAACGTTAACGTTACTGTAGGCTCTCCTTGGGGGAGGCTGGTTGATAAGCTAATAATTGTCATGATTGAGGTTAAAACACGGTGTCAATATAAGCACAGGCTTTGGGAGAGAACATGCATTTGTGTTGAGGGTAAAAAAAAAAATATTAACATTGCCGTCACTATCACTGATGCTGTAACATCAAAGCAGATAATTGCGTCCGTCGTCTCCATTTCTCATGTTACCTACGTGGCTGCAACTTTGCGTAAGCCTATTCACCGTATTCATTTATTATTTGTTTATTTATTGTATTACAATTAGAGCCATATCCGTGCAAAGTTTGAACTTGTTTAGCAGGTTGAAGAGAGCCGAGGCTGACTGAGGCTACTTCTTGTATGAATGAAAAGGAAGGCATGGCCTGAGCGAATTGGCAAGGTTAAAAAAAAAAAAAAAAAAAAACTTCCCACACATCCATAAATAAGCTATTGGTCTTAGAGGTCCCCAAACACATATTCCACCGTTGTGATATGAGATTACACCTTATTTTCAAGACAAAGCTGCAAGCCTCATAGTCTACTATTATGCAGGAAAGGGAGAAGTTGTCCGAGCTTGTCCGAGGTTCGCTGCGGGCCCTATTGTGACATAGTGAAAGTGGGCGGGGCTTGGGATCGGTCAATTTCCATTCTTTGATGAACACATTTTTTTTAACATGTATTTGCCAAGTAAATTTCAATCAACATATGCAATTACCCACTAATAAAGAAGAGAGACCCTGATGGGAGTTCCTTCTGCAGTTGTTGTTACCGGGTAAGTACTGAATAAACCCATGCCTGATAAATGGGTATAGTGCTTACAGGACATAGTTTTTAGGAACAACTGTGTTCTTTCCTGGAAAACACTATTTTCAGAACAGTTATTACCAGCCAAAACAGTATAATTACATGGTAAATAGGATGAAACTACTAAGTAATAGGATCATAATTTCTGTTTTTACAAGGTTATTGGGTTATATTTTTGTAATTACATTTTTACAAATTTGGGTTATTAATTTGTAATTGCAGTAGTAATTACCCATTAATGCAAAATAGTTTCATGGTAATAATTAGGGTATTTCCATGTAATTACCATATAATTTCTCTGTATTTACCATCCTTTTACCTGTGTTAGTTACCATGTAATACTTTGCAATTACCATATTGTTACCAGGTAAATACCTGGTAATTAGGGTTTTTGTTACTACCATAATTCCTGTAATAATTACCAATTAATACCAAATAGTTTCATGGTAATACTTAAGGTTTTTCTATGTAATTAATATATAATTTCTATGTAATTACCATCCTTTTACCTATGGTAGTTACTATGTAATTATTTGAAATTGGGGGACTGTAAAAGAAAGGGTTACCGGGTACCTAAGATGATTAATAGGCTGTAGGATAGGTGAAGTGGTTGCTAGGGTGGTTGCTAGGTAAATCAAGTCAGTTGCCATGGTGGTTGCTAAGTTGCAAGTGTGGAATTGGTTGCTACGTGGTTGCTAGGCAGTTGCTAGGATATTTGAAGTAGTTGCTATGTTGTTGCTAGGCTGCTAAAGTTAAGTCTATGGGAACATTTTAAAAAGTTTAAATTGTCATAGTTTAAAAAGTATAAAAGTTACAAAGATGAAAAGACATAGCACAAATCCTCGAAGTAGGACCTTAGTAATGTAATTTGAATGAAGTTTCTAAGTTGAGTTGTTGGAGCTGAATTAGGGTGTTGAAGAAGAATAATAACTAGATTTGCAATTCCAAGGAATTAGACAGTGCATGCAAACGTTTAAACATTGCAATAAAAAAAATTATAATAGAAAAAAGAAAAGTAGAATAAGAAGGAAAGTTGTTAAGACAATCAAAGTTACTAGACAACTAGCATAGAAAATGTTAAATGTGACTAAAATAAGGGAGAAAACGTAGAATGAAGGAGAGTTATTATGTCAATCAAAGTTAGACAAGTAGCAAAGAAAATTAAAAAAAAAATGTTTAAAAAAGTGCACTCTGAAAGTGACAGCAGAAAAAAAGTAGAATAAAGAGGAAACTTGTTTAGACAATCAAAGTTAGGCTACTAGTCAAGTAGCAAAAATGCTACCAGGTGCTTGTTGCTGTGTTGGTTGCTATGTTGATTGCAAGGGTACTTTTGGTTGTTATGCCGTTGCTTTGGTGGATGTGGTGATTGCTATGCTGGTTGCTACATTGATCATGTTGGTTGCCATGACTAGTGCTCAGTCATTAATGTGGAAGTGGTTCCGGGACGTTGCAGGGCTGCTTGAGGTTGTTGCTAGGCTGTTGCTAGGGCGGATATGGTGGTTGCTATGCTGGTTGCTAGCTAGGTCATCATTGTGGAAGTGGTTCCCAGAGGGTGGCATGGGTGTTTAAAGTTGTTGCTAGGCAGTTGCTAGGGCGGATATGTAGGTTGCTATGCTAGTTGCTACGTTGATCATGTTGGTTGCTATGTTCATTGCTATATTATCGTTGTTGGAGTGGATCTTCAGACATTGCAAGTCTACTGGACACTGTTGCAAGGGGCCTGAGGTTGTTGCTAGGCCGTTGCTAGGGCGGATATGATGGTTGCTACATTGATCATGCTAGTTGCTATGTATAGTTGCTATGCTAGTTGCTAGGCCATCATTGTGGGAGTTGTTAGCTGTGGCTATTGTTGATGAATGGGTGATAGTTGAATAGTTGAAGAAAAATAAAAAGTTGCAAAAAGTTGATTTGGATGACAGTTGAATTGGTACGGCCTGTAACAGTAGTTGAATTAGTGGTAAAAGGTGCAACCGCAGAGAAACATGTGCGTCTTTATGGTTATCTGTGTTTGTGTAAACGTGGTCTAAGGGAGCTGATTACAGGTGGCTGTAAGGAGCAGGTGGCCAAATCATCTGACCACTGATTGGTATCACCTGGTGTGCTCAGCTCAATGTTAAGTCTATGGGAAAGTTTTAAGATAGTTTAAAAGTCATAGTTTTAAAAGCATAAAAGTTACAAAGTTTAAAGTTACATTGCACACCCACATAAGTGAGACCTATAAAATGCAGCTTGAATGAAGTTTCTATGTTAAGCGGTTCTAGCTGAATTAAGCGCAGAAAAAAAGATGAAGAAAGATAAGAAGAAGAAGAAGAGGAAGCCTTCGAAGAACAGTAGAGTGCATTTTCATGCACTCTAATAAGCTAAGGAGCTTTTTTTAGTTTAATAGAAATGAACTGGTAAGGTTAATATAGCTGATAACAGAATGTTCGTGGAAATAGAATTCTACAAGTTCCACTAGTCTGCTGAAAGTTCTCTAGAATGTTTACAGTAGTGAAGTAAGCAACAATAGAATGTTTACAGTAGTTAAGGAGGCAACAGTAGGAAGTAGAATTCTGCCATGGAACTCTGAAAATTCCATAATTTCTGGAAAAAAAGCTCTTTTTTCGGTCGTTTATCGCAGATTGCGGAAAAAGTAAAAATAGTAGAAAAAGAAAAATCATAGCACACCAGTAGAAATCGAGATCTACGACATGAAGTTTGAATGAAGTTTCTAGGTGAAACGGTTATTGAGCTAATAGCGCTAATGAAGAATAAAAATAATAACTAGATTTGCAATTCCAAGGAATTACACAGTGCATGCAAACGTTTAAAAAAGTGCACTTAGAAAGTGACAGTAGAAAAAAAAGTAGAGTAAAGAGATCTGGTATTTACTATGTTGACCAAGTTGGTTGTTATGTTCGTCATTATATCATCATTGTTGGAGTGGTTCTTAAGACATTGCAAGTCTGCTGGACGCTGTTGCTAGGCCGTTGCTACGGCAGATATGGTGGTTGTTATGCTGGTTGCCATGTTGAGGGTGTTGATTGCTATGTCGATTGCTATGTCATCATTGTGGAAGGTGTGCCCGGGACGTTACAGGGATGCCTGAGGTTGTTGCTAGGCCGTTGCTAGGGCAGATATGTTGTTTGCTACATTGATCATGTTGGCTGCTATGTATATTGCAAGGTCATCATTGTGGTACAAGGTGGACGCAGCCTTTGGCTGGTTGATTGTTGATGATTAGCCTACATAAAAAGTTGCTTTGTGGAAATTTGTGCAAAAATGTTATTACAGAGAATTGAAGAGAAAAAGGCAAAGATGTAAAAAGTTGCCAAAAAGTTGAATAGAAAATACAGACAATTGAAGAGAAAAAAGGGAAAGACGTAAAAAGTTGCCAAAAAGTTGAATAGATAATACCGAAAAGTGAAGAGAAAAGGCAAAGGGGCTTGCTTTGCGTCTTGCTGTTGCTAGGGCAGATATGGTGGTTGCTATGCTGGTTGCAACTTTGATGATGTTGGTTGCTATGTTCATTGCTATGTCATCATTTTTGGAGTGGTTCCTCAGACATTGCAAGGGTGCTGGTTGCTGTTGGAGGCCGTTGCTAGGTGGATATGGTGGTTGCTATGCTGGTTGCCATGTGGAGGGTGTTGATTGCTATGTTGATTGCTTCGTCATCATTGTGGAAGGTGTGCCTGGGAAGTTATAGGGGGCCTGAGGTTGTTGCTAGGGCGGATATGTTGTTTGCTACCTTGATCATGTTGCTATGCATAGTGCAAGGTCATCATTATGGGAGTGGTTAGCAGTGGCTGTTGTTAATATTGATGTATGGGTGATAGTTGGAAAAAAAAGTTTAAAAAAGTTGATTTTGATGATGGCTGAATGAACATGGACCTTAACAGTAGTTAAATTAGTGGTAAAAGGTGGACGCAGCCAAAGGCTGATTGTTGATTATTACATTTAAGTTGCTTTATGGAAATTTATGTAAAAATGACAGAGAATTGAAGAGAAAAAAGGAAAAGATGTAAAAAGTTGCCAAAAAGTTGAATAGATAATACAGACAATTGAAGAGAAAAAAGGAAAAGACGTAAAAAGTTGCCAAAAAGTTGAATAGATAATACCGAAAATTGAAGAGAAAAGGCAAAGAGGCTTGCTTCGCAAAATAGTTAAAAGTTGCTATGAAGTAAGATAAAAAGAGAATAAGCTGAAGATGTTCATTAGTTTAATAGAAATGGACTGGTAAGTTTAATACAGCTGATAACAGAATGTTTGTGGAAATAGAATTCTAGAAGTTCCACTAGGCAGCTGAAAGTTCTTTGGAATGTTTACAGTAGTAAAGGAAGCAACAATACAATATTTACAGTAGTTAAGGAAGCAACAATAAGAAATAGAATTCTGCCAAAGTTCAACATTAATTTGCAAAAAAGTCCCTTTTTTCGCTTGTTTATCGCAGATAGTGAAAAAAGTGAAAATAGAGAAAAGTCTTAACATAATAGTAGAAATCGAGACCTATGAGATGAAGTTTGAATAAAGTTTCTAGGTGAAACGGTTATTGAGCTAATAGCGCTAATGAAGAATAAAAATAATAATAATAAAAAAGCCAACGGATAACAAGACAGTGCATCGCTTTGCATGCACTGTAATAAAAAGCCAGCGGATAACAATACAGTGCATCGCTTTGCATGCACTGTAATAAGAAGAAATCGAACAATAGAGTGCATTTTCAATGCACTCTAACTAGAAGTCTCCGGATAACAATATAGTGCATTGCTTTGCATGCACTATAATAAAATGCAGAGGTGGAAAGTAACTATTTACATTTACTCAAATTACTGTAATTAAGTAGTTTTTTTGAGTAATTCATAATTTTTAAGTAGTTTTTCAAGTAGGTAATTTTACCTTTACTTGAGCAAATTTTCAGAAAAGTATTGTACTTTGTACTTCACTACCTTTTTGAAACCTCCCTGATTACTGAGTAAAAAAAAAATGAATGTGAGGGGGGAAAAAATTAATGTGAGGGGTTTCATTTTGAACGAAAGTTTTACTGGTATACATAATCTATAAAGAGCTTTGACTGCTTCAAAGCTAGAGTTTGACATTAAATGTATTAAATATTGCCGGGGTTATTGGTCATAGCTCATTTGGCCTGGGGGAAATTCGTAGCACTCTTCCCCCGCTCTACCCTCAAGATGGCACTGGACCTCAAAATTCTAGAATGTGAGGACACCTAATAGGTCTTTTTTTTTTTTTTTTTTTTTTGCTTTTTTTCGCTTTTTTGGCAACATGCTGGCATATTTGGCCTGCTTTCACCTCATGTCCTCTGGATGTCTCCACTGAGTAATGCTGGTTAAGATCATCTTAAGCAACGAAAGTTTCGGGAAATGGTTTGTAAGTGTTAAGACGGTCTTACGTGTGAACCTGTGAACTACTTAGGCTTAAGATCATCACAACTACGTTTGGGAAATGCAGCCCTGGTTATTGTTTATGGTTAGACCAAGATATGTTACCGAATCCTTTACTCACACTTACCTATGTTTAAATATAGTCCAGAGGCCTGAGAAAATGACTGATTGATCGTGTCAACTGCAATTGAAATCTTGGAAGAGTCCTTAAAAAAAACAGCGAAACATCCGCAAGTTGACTGATTATGATTTCTCTCCCTGCTACTTCAATGCCCTAAGGGGGACTAAGCTTTATTAAATCAGACAGCAGTTGGGCACATATTGAAAATAGATATGGGGATCAGTGGCGGTTCTAGACCAAATTTACAGGGGGCCGAGGTGGGGTCAGAGTATTTATCAAGGGGGCATGTATAGGTTACAAAAGTAGGCTACGACTGAAATAAACTTCAGCATCAAATGATGACCTTCAAAATACTGTCAATCATATCAATCAAGCGGAATAATTGAATAGACATATTTAATCTGTAGCCTATAGATAAGTAGTAGGAGGGTTTGGGGGTCCTCCGCCAAGAAAAATAAGTTGCCATTTCCTGCAATCTGGTGCATTTCAACAAGTTGTTAGATAACTTCCCATAGCCAGTGTTGGGGATAACGCGTTACAAAGTAACGCGTTACTGTAATTTCGTTACTGTTGTCAGGAACTTAATAACGTAACGCATTACAGTTCAAATTTCACTAACGTCATTACAGTTACTAGACTATAGTAACGTTCGTTACAGCGTTACCCACGATTTTGTTCAGTGACATTCAGATTAACAAATTTACATGTAAATCAGTGAGCTACCGGTAGGCCAACATGTCAAAACCGCGTTGTTTTTATTAGTGGCGCATGCGTGCCTAACTGGTTGCTGTGGAAATCGATTGATTCAGTGAGAGGGAGATGGAAGAGAGAGAAGTCATGGAGAACACTGGCATCTTCGCCAACTGGAAATATTCGCATTATTTTCAGGTAGTTGCCTGCAAAGGCAAAACATGTCGGTTAAGTGCTCGCTATGTCCTGGTAATAAACAGCCTTCCACTTCTACACAGTCAATGAGCAATTTGTCGAAGCACTTGGCCAGACAGCACAGTCGTACAAAGCCGGTGGCTAAAAATCCCCATAGACACCGTCCCGGTGATGAGACTGCCCCAGCACCCAAACAGGCGAAATTTACATCAGGAGAGGGAGGATTACGACAGGTAACATCGCAGGCAGAAACAAATAATCTAGTTGCATGTTGTGGAGGACATGGTTCCGCTGTCAACAATAGAATATTAAGCAAAATACCAACAACGCGAGCTCCCATATCAGACATAAAAACATTTTCGAGCTACTTGAGCAAATGTTATGCTGTAATCGAATCGGATCTCAAAAAGACATTTGAGACCACAGAATTCGTTTCTACAAAGGCAGATAATATATGGAGTGCTAACAACAAAAGTTATCTCGGAATGACTGCTCACTGGATTGATGAAAACTTTCAGCGCGAGAAGGCTGCCATTGCCTGTAAAAGGGTCAGAGGCCCACTCCTGCCTTCCTTAGCAGCGTTATAATAGAGC
>JAODXP020008946.1:0-2500 GCA_027497455.2 Sardinella longiceps
CTTCGTTCAGTTACGTATTGCTAAGGTTAGAGCCTCTCATTGTCCGTTCTCTACAGCACCTGTCTGCGGGTTCAGCAGCAGGTCTTTGAGGCGGTGTGTGTGTGTGTGTGTGAGTGGTGTGTGTGTGAGTGGTTGGTGTGTGTGTGTGTGTGTGTGTGTGTGTGTGTGTGTGTGTGTTAGCGGGCGGTGTGAGTGGTACTGGGCCGGCAGCGGTCCCAGTCGGGTCGGTTCTGGAGGTGAGTCTCGGGCAGCAGCAGGTCTTTGAGACGGTGTGTGTGTGTGTGTGTGTGTGTGAGTGGTGTGTGTTAGCGAGCGGTGTGAGTGGTACTGGGTCGACAGCGGTCCCAGTCGGGTCGGTTCTGGAGGTGAGTCTCGGGCAGCAGCAGGTCTTTGAGACAGTGTGTGTGTGTGTGTGTGTGTGAGTGGTGTGTGTTTGTGTGTGTGTGTGAGTGGTGTGTGTTAGCGGGCGGTGTGAGTGGTACTGGGTCGACAGCGGTCCCAGTCGGGTCGGTTCTGGAGGTGAGTCTCGGGCAGCAGCAGGTCTTTGAGGCGGTCAGGGAGGGGAAGCTGCTGGACTTTAGGACCCAGGGGTGGAGGCAGCAGGCAGCGGCGAAGCGTCCTCCGACACAGCAGCCTCAGAGTGGGCGGAGTCAACTCCTGATCCATCAGTCGAGCCTGGAGCTCCGCTAGGGCTGCAGGGGGGGGCTGAGTGTGTGTGTGAGTGTGTGTGTGTGTGTGAGTGTGTGTGTGTGTGTGTTTGGGCAGGGGCAGCACACCTGTGCTAGGTCCACTAGTGTGTGTGCGCGGGCGATCAGGTCTTGGGCGTCGGCTGCACAGGTGCTCTCTCTAAGCCCCTCCTCCAGACGACGCATCATCAGCGCGCGTCCATCCCAGCAGGTGTGGCCATGCCGACTGCACTGTAAAGCCACACCCCTCTGCATCAGCAGCACAGCCAATGGGAAGAGAGAGTCAAAGTGCTGCAGACACGTCTGAGTGAGCGACGCCTCAGCCTCTGACTCCTCCTCTTCCTGCTCTAGCCCTCCCCTGCTCTCCGGCGACGCCCCCTAGGCCTGTAACAATAATCAATAAATCAATTAATCAGTTAGGCCTGTAACAATAAACAATAAATCAATTAATCAATTAGGCCTGTAACAATAATCAATAAATCAATTAATCGTACAATAACTTTTAATGAGCTCAATAATTTTTCTGGCCACAATAGATTTTATTTGCATGCTTGTTTGTTTTCCTCGTCTCTGTGTCTCTCTATTGACTCCTTGTTTCCTTAGCATGATTACGCTAGGCTACATCATTAGCATTATTATTCCATTATCATTATATTAGCCTAGCCTGACACGCCAGACTATATCATAAGAATGTATAGTCTGAAGACCACTGATAGACTGTGCCTCAATGGAGGGGCGGGTGATTGCGTTGTCTTTCAAACTGCCTCTCCACGTAATAGGCTAGCGTTCCGGCCAGTGATACCAGCTGGTATATCAAACTTTTCCCGTAGCCCGTCGGTAACACGGCAAAGACATCTTTTTTCAGAACGAAAGACTTCAGTGCACTTTCTTGTTTCACTTTCAAAGAAAATGACAAGTGCAATTCGTCCAAAACTAAAGCCAAAGACGAATCTCTACATACGGCTCTGGTTTGAGCAGGACTGTCGCCATCGTACAAAGCCCGCCTTACGATTTCCTGTACACATACCGCGCTGTGATTGGTTATCCGCCGCCAGAGAAAGGATTACAACGGGTTTCTATCAGGGGTCTCTAGACGTATCCGCTGTGCAAATTCAAATTTGCTACCGCTAGGGGTACGTCTAGAGTTCTAGGCTAATATTAGCCTACCATACTATCAAACTATAATGCTTTTGTCACAGCTTTCAACACTTAGGTTCAATTAATGATGTAGCTAAATGATGTTTTTTAACTGGCTAAAGAGCTGAAGCATTTGATATTAATCTTCCCTATGACGAGAGGCTTGAAATGACGGCTAAAGACTAAAGATCTGAAACACGACGGCACGGCCTATATGTGTGTGTGTGTGTGTGTGTGTGTGTGTGTGTGTGTGTGTGCACGGCCATCATTTCCAAATCTCTCTGTGTAAATACTGTAACTCATGTTAGAAAGTGGACAACTGCGGCTTATAGTGCGGCCTATATGTGTGTGTGTGTGTGTGTGTGTGTGTGTGTGTGTGTGCGACCTACAAATTATTTTTTCTTTTTAAAATTAGTGGTGCGTACGTTCAGGTGCGTTCAATAGCCTGGACAATATGGTAGCAGAAAATGCTCTTGAAATGTCAATATTATTATTTATCGCAACACATTTCTTGGGTCAATTAATCATCCAGCAAAATCTGTTATCGTTACAAGCCTACTGAGTGTGTGTGTGTGTGTGTGTACCCGAGGGTGGGGTCCAACTGCAGCTGGGGTCGGCGCCGTGGTCCAGTAGCAGCTCAGTCACACACACACAGAAGCGTCCGATCTCTGCAGCCT
>JAODXP020008947.1:0-12406 GCA_027497455.2 Sardinella longiceps
TATGTGTGCATTCATGTGTGTGTTGGGAGGTCTAGTTCCATTGGGCAGTCAAGGGTCGTCTCCTATAGATGCACAGAACATCCACAGAGACTCAGTCTGAACTCAGTGTTAAAATCAGAGAGAAGCAGAGAAACAGACACCTCACAGTAGGAAAACCCACAGTGCCATCTAGTGGTGGTGTGATGTAACTACATAATGAGATGACAGCAGGGTCTCATGGTCATCTAAAAGATGTGCCAATCAATAATAATTATCACACAATTAGCCAGACATTAAACTGCTGTCATGTCCTTATAGACAGAGAACATGTGAAGCAAAGGAACCTGAGAGAGAGAGAGCGAAAGAGAGAGAGAGAGAGAGCCCCGTTTGTGTTTTGTATGTTTACACTTTCAATCTTTGTGTAGTGTTGACGATACAAATGACTACCTATTTGTCATGTCAATAATGCAATCGGTTTGAACTTGAAGGAGAGTGTGTTAGAGAGGGAGGGAGAGAGAGAGAGAGTGAGAAAGAAGGAGAGTGTGTTAGAGAGGTTGCTTTTGCTTTCCTTCTGTACGTTAGTTAATCAGAGGGAGAGAGAGAGAGAGAGAGAGAGAGAGAGAGAGAGAGAGATGTTTCTTACAGTCTGTTAGTTAATCTTATGGAGAGAATGAGACATAGAGAGAAGAGAGAGAGAGAGTGCTTGTGCTTTCCTACAGTGCATTAGTTAATCATATGGAGAGAGAAAGAGAGAGACAGACAGAGGTAGAGAGAGAGAGAGAAAGAGAGAGGGAGAGAGAGAGAGAGACAGACAGACAGAGAGGTAGAGAGAGAGAGGGAGAGAGAGAAAGAGAGAGTGAGAGAGAGAGAGTGAGTGAGTCCTGGTGCGGTTTCCTACAGTCTGTTAGTTAATCTTGAGGCCCAGTTGCCCAAGGCGAGGATATTACCTTGTTTACAGGCAAAACTTTTGCAATACGAACAGAAGGTTCAGAAGGTGACTCAGTCCAATGAATCTTTAATGAACTTCACAGTGCAAAACATCTATTAATTAGTGTGTGTGTGTGTATGTGTGTGTGTTTGAGTGCATACAGAAGTCAGTTTTCACTTCTTGGACCTGTTATTGTAAAAAGCTTAGAGTGAGTGTGAGTGTGTGTATGCATGCGTGTCTGTCTATGCATGCAGAAATAAAGTTATATTAAAGTCAGTTTTTACTCCTTGGACCTAGCCTAGAACTCTAGATGTACCCCTGGCGGTAGCAAATTTGAATTTGCACAGCGGATACGTCTAGAGACCCCTGATAGAAACCCGTTGTAATCCTTCCTCTGGCCGCGGATAACCAATCACAGCGCGGTATTTGTACAGGAAATCGTAAGGCGGGCTTTGTACGATGACAGAGCCGTATGTAGAGATTCGTCTTTGGCTTTAGTTTTGGAGGAATTGCACTTGTCATTTTCTTTGAAAGTGAAACAAGAAAGTGCACTGAAGTTTTTCGTTCTGAAAAAAGATGTCTTTGCCGTGTTACCGACGGGCTACGGGAAAAGTTTGATATACCAGCTGGTACCACTGACCGGAACGCTAGCCTATTACGTGGAGAGGCAGTTTGAAAGACAACACAATCACCCGCCCCTTGAGGCACAGTCTATCAGTGGTCTTCAGATTATACGTTCTTATGATATAGTCTGACGTGTCAGGCTACCTTGGACCTGTTCTTGTAAAAAAAATATATATATTGTGTGTGTGTGTGTGTGTATGCATGCGTGTCTGTCTATGCATGCAGAAATAAAGTTATACTAAAGTCAGTTTTTACTCCTTGGACCTGTTCTTGTAAAAACCTTTGTGTGTGTGTGTGTGCGTTCTTGGACCTGTTATGTAAAGCTTGTTGTTTGTCACAAATCAGCCAAGAGATTCTTGTGGGAGGCGGGAAGCCTAAGAGTTGCTCAAAGGCAGATTAGACTGAGCTGGTCTTGGGGGAGAGACAGAAACACTCTCCAGCCATTTCACACAAAACACAACATTGCCATTTTCAAGGACAATATTCTTAGAAATTACTTCATTCCCACATGCATTTAGTTTTCACTTGAATGTTCAAGAACAAGACAAAATAAGAAATAAAAAGAAATGTAGAGAGAGAGAGAGAGAGAAAGACTCTGACTTTTAAAATCCCTTTTATTGAAGACTATGGATCAATAATAATCAACCCCCCCCTCCCTATACACTATACACATGAGAGAGAGAGAGAGAGAGAGAGAGAGAGAGAGAGAGAGAGAGAGAGAGAACGGGGTGTAAAAATATATATTTTATTTACAACAGATGTTCTCATTAACGGAGGCCATCATCAAAAGGCAGGGTAATTACTCTCGGTGGAGATCTAGCTTTTAACCTTGGCATTTACAAAACGCTGAGGTGACACTTAAAGTAGGAGGAAACCTTGGAGGACTTTTGTCACTTCACTTTCTTGTGCACGCTCTCTCTTTCAATTTCACACACACACACTGTACATACACACACAGACATACACACTCACACACTGCAATAGGTACTGGTGTCCGTTTCTCAAAAGCAGTGCTAACTAAGTTAGCAGCTATATTGGTATATCCCATTGGCAACTAACTAAATTACTAATTGGTTAGCAACTATGCTTTTGGGAAACGGATGCCTGATTAGTAGTCTGTTCCGTTGCGCGCTCAAATCCATTCCACTCTGCAAAACAGTATGGTGACCAGGGCCGATTT
The DNA here is from genome assembly GCA_027497455.2 of Sardinella longiceps. Lineage (NCBI taxonomy): Eukaryota > Metazoa > Chordata > Actinopteri > Clupeiformes > Clupeidae > Sardinella > Sardinella longiceps. The sequence continues at coordinate 2,712 of JAODXP020008947.1, forward strand.
TCTTGCCTGTTTTGGTATCCAATCACAGAGCAAAAAGGGACTTGCACGGCCTTTGATTAGGGTGGAGCTGGGACGAATGAAACGGGGGACGAATGAAACATTGCTATTTTCTCATAAACCATTCAAAATTGAAACGTCAAATTGCGTCACCACGCACAATACGCTAAACTTACCAGACCGGGGAAAAATCCTGTGGATATGTTATCGCAATCGCGCGCTAGTCACGAAAAGACATTTTTGTATACGGTAAGTAAATTCTTTGACATGGTGATATTTTCCAAATATAAACTTGTATTCACAATATTATGTGCAGTTTTTACGTTCAAACAACAGATAGATTTGTAGTGTAGCGTTGTTCAGTATTAAGTCTCAATGTTTACTAGTTTAGAAGGAAAACGGAATCCGAATTCATTCAAGTTGTCAGTACTGTAACACTAGTGGTATTATGCTTAATGTTTGATAAACACCGAAATGACATTAGTTTACAATGAGTTATGTTAGAGAAAATATTTTAATGAATGATGACAATCTAGATGAACTGATTTAACTGCAAACATAAATGACAAATAAACTTTGAAAATGACAAATGAACTTGATTAACTTGTTGAACTTGAACTAATTAACCCCACAGACAATGCCAAGAATCAGGGTTAAGACGACTTCACGAGGTCAGGCAAAGCCTGAAACTTACTGGTTGGCCTGTAGGGATGTTGAGAGGGGCAGTAGCTTAAGGCAGGCAGCAGAGGAGCATGGCCTGAGCCACGTCACCCTCTCCCGATATCTAAACAGGAGAGAAGTGCAAAGGACAGAGGCAGTACCGCCAGGGTACTGGAAGCCAACCAATCGAGTCTTCACGGTAGAGCAGGAGTTGAGGCTGCAACAGTACCTTAAAAAAGCAGCCTCAATTTACTTTGGCCTGAGCCCAGAGGAGGTCAGTGTGTTAAAGCAATATACTGGAGTAAGTTTAAGCATAGCCCTGCTACACGAGCCTTCTAACAGCAATATATTTCACATGAAATGAAAGATTTTCGAACAGCACAGACCTAACACGAACGCGAAACATTTTACATTGAGTCAATGTAACCTCAGATCTTACTTTCCGTTCCCAACAGTCAGGTCCCATTGATTCAGTGTAAAGTGCCTGTTCACTTCTGCGTTCGGTCAAATTATTTCGTTCCACTCGCTAACTAGCGAATTTAGCAAGCTCTTTCAACAGGGCTATGTTTGAATTCACTCCGGTACTCTCCTTTGAGGATAGGATAAAGACAGTTCATCATACATACAGTACTAGAAATAACAAATTCATAACAGAAGTACGGCAGACAACACAAAATCATGGATCACTCACTCATTAAAAACAGCATTATTAGTTCATAAATATTAAATAAGATTAGAAATGTTCAGATATTAAAATGAAATGTTTTTCCAGGTTCGCAAGCTGGCATTTGAGGTGGCAACCAAATATGGTTGTCAATTCCCTGCAGCTTGGGCTGTAAAGAAGCAGGCAGGGAAGGACTGGTTCACCTCCTTTATGGAGAGGAGTGGTAGCCTCTCTATTCGCCGGCCCCAGCCTACTAGTAACCACAGAATGACCAGCTTCAATCGCGTAAATGTTGAAGTCTTCTTCAACAACCTCAGAACTGTGCTGAATAGCTGAACCTGCAAGAACTCAACACCAAAGCCATAACACGAATAGCACATACAATAGCACACGACACCACTCACCCACTCAATCACCTATTCCAACTCCTGCCATCTGGTAAACGTTTCAGCAGCATGAGATGCAACAAAGCACGCTACAGTAGAAGCCTCATCCCCTCAGCCATCTCCATCCTCAACAAGACTAAACCACCTCTGTAATATGCTCCCTTTTTCCATGTGCCTATACCAACCCATACAAATGTGTCTGGCTTACTGTACACAATGCTCTTTGACAGATAAATAAATCTTGCCATGCCTTCCCTATAAACATGTATGATATTGATTTATTTTCTTTAATGTTTAAAGCCAATCAGTCTCTATCTTTAACTTCATAATTTGATAAAATTGTATTATCTAAACAGCATTCTGTTGACCTACGACTTTGACCTCTGCAAAGCCTAATTGCTTTGGTTGTAAGACTGGTTGGTCAATGTGGGTGGTCATGTTACCAAGAAGACAGAGTGCCGTACAACTCAAACGATTTATTCAATACCCGGGAGTTCTGAAAGTATATAAATCATAATCGCCCACGCCTGGGTCTCTTCCACCATGTCTGCCAAGGCTGACACTACGCCATGCAATCACTGTGGGGACAGAAACCCCGTTGCGAAAAAAGTTTGCAAATCCTGTGGGCAAAATGTAGAGAGAAAAAAAAAGAAAATGCGGGAGGCGGGAAAGAAATATAACAAAGATTGGGCAGATAAAATAAAAAAGGAGGGGAACCAGGCAAAAGTGGTGGACAATGCAATACTTGCGGTAAGAACATGCTACCCAACTGTAAGCAGATCTCTTAGCCTACTGCCAATGTTAAAGGCATTAGGCTACACACCGTTGTTGCTCCTCGGCCAAAAGCGGCGAAATGGCTGAAAAGGCAGAGGCTATTTCGCCAGCATCATTCGAGAGCCCGTTACAGCAGAGGTGCCTCCTTAATATTAAGGAGACCTTTACGGCCCTGCTAAACTGTAAGCTTTTTCTTTTTCATCAACACAAGTAATATTTCCTCTTCAAATAACTAAATCATTAATCAATTCTTTTTTTATGGTTTCAGATATGAACAGCCATGATGACGATACAAGTGAGTAGTGAGTGTACAAAGATATATTTTTCCAGCTAAATGTCAATTGTTAGCCAAGTACAGTATGGAGTGTTTTGCACAAATATGAACAGGACATTCTTCAGTTTGCTGGACACACATAGAGATAGAATTAAAAAAAAAACTTTTACAGCGTGAATCATTTTGGATATCCACCTTAAAAGCAACTACACACCCTAGGTTAAACCTAGAATTGGATTTCTCCCCTTCTCTATAAGATCTTTTCTCCTTGTATTAGTCTGTGATTGTATGGCTGATTGTGATATAATGTTGGATTGTACCTTATTTTCTTAACTCAATATGAGTTAAGAAAATCAGAAATGAATGTGCAAGACGTAATGAATGTATTTGATATGAACTGTAACTTATTGCTATGTATTTATTGTCAGTTTGGATTGTCATGTGTATCAGTTGTTTTGTGTAATGTGATCACTTCCCATGTGTGAACCATGATTGATTTTGTTAGAAAGAGTGGCAAACAATCAGCTGGAGGCATAACAAATTAAAGGTGTCACTGCAAGTAAAAAAAAAAATGCAGGATTTTAGACTTTGAGTTCACATACAACCTTTTTGCCTCATTTTTCAATAAAGACGTAGATAAGGAATGGTTCCGCGACATCATACTTCACCCAGAGTATGGAACATTTTCATTCTGTGTATCATTCGTTCATTTGTTCTTCCGATTTAGACGAGAATTGAAAAAATGAAAACAATGTTTGATTTCTCGTTTTTCCCTTTCCAAAACCTAAGCCAGAAATCGGATTACGGTTTGTTTTCTCGTTTTTTTCATTCTGCACCCACAAACGGAAAATTGGAAATGAAACATTCAAATAACAAATCCACGCTGCTTGCGCAAGGCAGAACTCTTTTTGGTTGTCAGGGAAACCAATCGCGACCCACAGTCGATTCGGCCTAGCAGCTTGTAATGGTGTTTCTGAGCATTTGATCTAAATAAATAAATTCTGTGATCTCCATCATAGCCTAGAGTAAGGCATTACACTTTACACATTACTTAGGTTAGACCCTACTTTTGCCGAAATAACCAAATGTGGATCTGGTAATTTAGGCTAGCTTTACACGACAACAATCTGAACACAATCCGCAAAAGTGGCGTTGTGTTGCCACTTTTTATTTCGCGTTTAGACGAGCGTCTTTGGGTGGAAATCTGCATGCACATGGTGACGCAAAAGTGTGTGAAATTTGATGTAGTGTGCATGCCAGGTGGCTAGGTGGTACTGTGAAGCACTGGCATACAACAACACCAAGAGCTATGCGTTAAAACTTCCTTCTCGCTGTAGTATATGGAAACCCGGTCGAACTCTAACGAATATTTATAACTCATTTTCGGGGTCGGGTCGAACTCAGACAATGATAGGATGAACAGCCCACAAAATTATTATTATTATTAATAATAACAATAATAATAATAATAATAATAATAAGATGGTAGGCATATTATAGAAGCAAATTACAAAACAAAAGGAATCTTATCCCATCTAATTTAGGAAATCTTAAATGCACATCTAAGTGCGTTTATTCCCTTTACTATAGCAGCCAACCAGAAACGCATGTCTGCATAGGCTCCAGGCAGCAGAGCCATTTGTTTACATTCTTGGCTACAGACATGCAGCAGAATAGCCTAACCATAAGAACTTTTTTTCGTGTGGATGTATGGAGAATAAACAACAACGAGATGGCTAACTCTGGTAGAGAAAGGAGAGGGAGAGAAAAGGAGATGGAGCAACGTTAATGAAAGGTGAGCTAGCGGATAAAATGGAACTTTACCGTCTTGTATGCTACAACTAAATTAGCGGTAGCCTTGCGCTACTTCATTTAAATACGCTCATGTTAGTGATTTTACGTTGATGCCTGACATGACTGGGCCCAGTCACTTGATGCTCTGTGTGTGTGTGTGTGTGTGTGTGTGTGTGTGTGCACGCGCGCGCGCTGATAGCTCCGTGAAGTTGAGTGATAACATAAAACCGGACTTTCCACAAGGGCAATGTGTGTCATTAGCGGGGCAATGAAAATAGTGTGATTCGGTGTTCGGTCGGACTTCACAAGTATGCTAATACGTAACGGGCTTGGTTTGGATCTGATCACTGCTCTGTCGGACTCGCGTATGCAAGGATAGCCAGGGTGAGCAGCTCAGACCACACTTTTGCGTTTTCAACCCTTTTGACGGGAACGCGACGGTGGAGCGTCTTTAAGATTTCCACTCTGGAGGGTGGGTTCATTTTTTTGCGTTTTTAAGCCCCAAAACTCCCGTCGCCATCTAAAAGAAAGGCACATCTGATAAAATATTTTGTCGGTTTCACCCGGGAGCGTCGTCGTGTAAAGCCAGCCTTAGGCTACAGTGCAATCAAGCTCATATGTTATGATTCTTTCACCTCCCATCCAGGAGCAACATGGCCTACGGGAGCGTGTCTATGTTCCCACAGCTCTATATTCCCACAGCCCTATATTCTCACATTTCTAAGAGGTTTTTTTCTGTCTTTCTTCAAAGTCAGGTATTATAGTCCCACATTTCTACCCCTGCCTGGTAGACCCCCTATATAAGCAAATTCGATCTTTGGTATTATTTGCCCTCAATGGTGCCTTCCAGGTAGTGGGGTTTAGGGAGGTTCTTTTAAGCTGTGCTGCCAAATTTCATATTCACAATGAAAACGATTTTCACCCACTCTCGTTTTCAGAACGTTTTGCATCCACATTTCACAACAATTTTATATTCATCCACCTCAGCGATCATTTTTTAAATCAACCTCAGCCATCATTTTTTTGGAATCGTTTTCAGTTTCAGAATCCTCCATTCTAATGTGAAGGGCTAACTTTACCTGTGTTGGTGTGAACATGCCCTTATCGGAACATATTGCCGTGGGAAAATAGGGTCTGACTTTTTTTTTTTTTTTAAGTCTTTGTAATTTGGGAACATAGGGCTGTGGGAACATAAGGCCTATTTCCAAAAATTCTGTGGAAAATAAAAATTCCTAACAAATGTGGGAACCTAGGGCTGTGGGAACATAGAGCTGACCCCCAATATACTGTAAAACTCCTAATCAAATACAACTGTTAATTTGACAGTAAGATTATTAGTTAGGGCAAAATAAGCAACTTTGCGATAAAGGTCACTACCAAACTTTTTACACATGATTCTATAGTGCTTTTTTGCGTAGAATCCATTTCTGCTTGGGACATTTTTGTATCACGTATAGTTAATGAGATAATTAGCATATTTTGCTAAATTTGGGGTAAATTTGAGGAGCATTGTCACCAGGGTATAACAATATTGATATTTTTTCTGTCCAAAGAATGCCCCACAGGCTGTGACCATCCTATAAAAATTTCAGTCTGATATTTCATTGCATTCCCGTGATATTCCATTTCATTTATGGATAGCCTCATAAAATCGAGCTAAATGCTAGCATTTTAGACTGTCAAGTGACCCTGTGGTCACACGGGAAGGCAACTGGGCAATTTGAACAAGCAACTCAGTTGCCAAGGAGGCGTGACTCGTATGAAGTTAGTTGCTACCGTTCGTTGCTAAAATATGCGTCTGGTAGCGACAACGTATATCGCCACAGATGTATTTTTGTGTTACAAAACCCATGTTTTCAGTTTTATCTTACCTCATTTGCCGCCTCTTTTTACAAAATATCAAGTCATAAGTCCTTAACTTGTTAGGTTGTCAACAGATAAATGCGATTTTTGAGTTAGCTCCGCCATGACAGGTGTCAGATCAAAATTCTTTTTGAAAGTATGCCGTCACGCATGGCTTCACTCTGATTGGCGTTTATGACGAATCGCCTGGTTAAATCGCCCAACTTTTGCAGAAAATAGCCTGCATTTCTATTTTTTCCCCGCCCACCAGACGATCTGTTGCTCAGTTGCTCGCCGTTAATCGCTGTTGCCTACTGTCATTGAAAATGAATGGGAACTAGTCTCCCAACACCAGTAATATTATCGCCCGTGTGACCAAGGGGTGATTTTGATTGCCTATACCTACAATTCCAAAACTCAATTTACACATAGAACATGAGAAAATGTATATACTGAAGGAATTCTGAGATTGTACTTTGTGCTATTCAAAAGCTATAAGCCCTTAAACATGGCCTAAATAGCGATTATTACATAAAAATAGTCTTCCAATAGTATGACACACAATTGACAACTTGAACCTGTTAAATAAAGTTTTCCCTCTTTCCTGTCATTTTGGGACATGTCTAAAAATTGAAATAAATGACAACTGGAGCCAAATTTTTGGTTTCAATTACATGATACTTCTGGAAGGTTCAAACATAATCTCTGTATTTATAGCCATTGTTTACTACCTTCTTAATAGATTAAAAGGGGTAGATTTAAGTTTTATGTTTTGTGGTTGCTGTAAAACAGAATATCACAAAAATGCAACCAATTAGCTTTCAGATTTGAAAAATGACCAGGTTTGGTGTCAATTTATTTTGATGGCCTAGTACCTACAATTTCAAAACTTAATATAGAACATGAGAAAAGGTATATACTGAAGAAGTTTTGAGATTGTACTTTATGCTATTTAAAAGCTATAGGCCCTTAAATCCCCATCATGGGGTGCAGCGGGGGTTGTTATAAACAGAGATTGCAACAAATTTCATTAAAAAAAAGACATTTTAGCCAGCAACCATTTAAGGTGCCTACACATGAACAGCTTCAAAAAGCTTGTGACGCGCGTTGGGCAACGATTTCTCTATGAAGAAGCGTCAAAAGCTGCCGCTTGGGTCTCGGCGTTGCGTTGTGGCCGGCGTCAGCGTTTTTAACGCGGCGCTCAAAGTTCAACATGGTTGAACTTCGACCATTTTGGTGCTGACCTTTCAGCGTTGAAGTAGTGTTTTTAGCATAGATAAACTAGCAGGCTATCTCATCTATGTTACAGCTCTCCTAGCCTCCGGTAAAATGCAGAATTAACATTTTGGATCAAGCGTCGCGTTAAGGACGAGCTGAGCTTTTCAACGGTGGTCATGTGAAAGCCCCTTTACCCAACGGTGCAGAGAGTTCTTTCTTACACAAGATTTAGAGTAATAGACATTTTATGAAACACCTGGAAAGTAAAGCTGTAAAATGATTCCTGTGCCCAAAGCTATGCTTATTTCTCAAATCAGGTATTCAGAAATCAATTTCAAACACTAAATTGAAACTGGAACCCATGTCACGGACCACCTGTTGAAAACCCGAAATGTCATTCAGAATATTAGCTCTGTATTTTTGATGCATATATTGTAATTTATTAACTATTGTGTTTTTTTATCAAATGTGTGAAACAAACTAAATAAACTCAAATATGTTAAATGCCTTCAGTGGCACGATCATCATTTCACACCGGTACATCACTCTTCTCATCCAGAGGGCCTCGGAAGTTGGACAAAAGGCAGCAGATTGTCCAGAGTTGATTGACGGAACCTGAAAGGGTCAGGGGGACTTCTGTTTTCCAGAGGTGATACTCTTTGACTCGCCTAATAGCTCTCCACCACGATTCTGAGGCGAGCAATGAGTTGGGTCTTCTCTGTGTCTTCTTTGCTGTAGCAGGCATCTCTCTTGAATGGTGGGATAACAAGACTTGCACCAACATCACACAACATGTGGTCAATGACAAAGCCTTTACCAGCCATGCATGCATCACCAGGTTCCAGCAGGCTGAGGCCACCACATTGTCTGCTTATTTCCCGGTCAGATATTGATCCCGTGTACAGCTTGGAAATGAATGTGTTGACACCACACAGGGCAACACCAATGAGACCCTTGAAAGTGGTGTGGTTCTTGTAGTGAGAGAAAGTCTCAGACTGGAGTATAAGTGATGATGGCGATTCACATCTGACCTCTGTGCAGTCCACGATGACTCTGACGTTTGGACAGTGCTGTACAGTGCTGTCTGAACTTTTCTGGCATTGAAGCTTGTACCTACTCTCTTGACATCCAGGTTGGTAAAGAACCTAAGACTAGGTACAAGTAGTTGGTCCAAGTGATGATAATCCTACTGACTGTTGTTGTGCTGATGTCAAACATCTTAGCGAGCATCTTCTCTTGCAGACCGACTGCGATACGACAGAGGAACAAAAACATTTCATCCACCAGAGCCATCTTTCGGTTTGGGCTGGGCTTTTCTGACATCTCATCACTTGCCTTTTGGGCTCTGCTCCAGTACACCAATCTGGATGCAGAAGGGGCAACCGTCTTCCAAACTTGCCAAAACACGCTCTCAGATGAAAAACGAGTGAAGAACCGAAACTCGTCGTCAGTCGCACAGTACCTGTTGATGTGAAGTGTAATGTCAGGCCGACAAGATAGGCCCCTCAATTGACTTCCAAGCTGTTGTACCTTAGTCTCAAGCTCATATGTTGCAGTGGCATCATCCAGTTGACCAGCGTTGTCAGAGCTGTAGCTGTGATCCATGGAGCTGTAGCTGTAATCCAGATGAAGTTCGTCCGTAGCGGGTCGGCTAGCTGCTACTTCAGCTTGATTGCTAACGTTAGCGTTAACGTTAGACGCACCCTCGTCCTCAAGATGCGAACTAACCCGGTCGAAAACCGACTGTTGAAACCCCCGATCCATCCCAGTTATTCCATGAAAATCTCTGTGGTGTGGAACCGGGTTTCAGGCGTTTTCTACTGCTCTTTGGCACATAGATTACCTCAGTATTAAAGTGCAAGCTGCAGACGTACGTACTTCCAATGAAGTATGTTGAAAGACGGACCCTCGTCCCTTCTTATAAGCCTCACCCATGTCTTCCGTTGACTCTCATCTTTTGGGAAATCGTGGAAACTGAGGTAAGGTTGACGTTGTTTTGAGATAGAACAGCCAGGTACACTACAATAACATTTACGAGAGGAAGCGGCCATTGCGTCTCATACACCTGAGGTAAAACAGGAAGTGA
>JAODXP020008948.1:0-2500 GCA_027497455.2 Sardinella longiceps
TATAATCATCTTGACTGTGGGTAGAGTGGTTGAGATGTTCTGTGTGTGTGTGTGTGTGTGTGTGTGTGTGTGTGTGTGTGTGTGTGTGTACCTTTATAATCATCTTGACTGTGGGTAGAGTGGTTGAGATGTTCTCTCTGTCTGTGTGTGTGTGTGTGTGTGTGTGTGTGTGTACCTCTATAATCATCTTGACTGTGGGTAGGGTGGTAGAGATGTTCTGTGGGTGTGTGTGTGTGTGTGTGTGTGTGTGTGTGTGTGCGTGTGTACCTCTATAATCATCTTGACTGTGGGTAGAGTGGTAGAGATGTTCTGTGTGTGTGTGTGTGTGTGTGTGTGTGTGTGTGTGTACCTCTATAATCATCTTGACTGTGGGTAGAGTGGTAGAGATGTTCTGTGTGTGTGTGTGTGTGTGTGTGTGTGTGTATACCTCTATAATCATCTTGACTGTGGGTAGAGTGGTAGAGATGTTCTGTGTGTGTGTGTGTGTGTGTGTGTGTGTGTGTGTGTGTGTGTGTGTGTGTACCTCTATAATCATCTTGACTGTGGGTAGAGTGGTAGAGATGTTGTGTGTGTGTGTGTGTGTGTGTGTGTGTGTGTGTGTGTGTGTGTGTGTGTGTGTACCTCTATAATCATCTTGACTGTGGGTAGGGTGGTAGAGATGTTCTGTGGTTGTGTGGGTGTGTGTGTGTGTGTGTGTGTGTGTGTGTGTGTGTACCTCTATAATCATCTTGACTGTGGGTAGGGTGGTAGAGATGTTCTGTGGGTGTGTGTGTGTGTGTGTGTGTGTGTGTGTGTGTGTATACCTCTATAATCATCTTGACTGTGGGTAGGGTGGTAGAGATGTTCTGTGGGTGTGTGGGAGTGTGTGTGTGTGTGTGTGTGTGTGTGTGTGTGTGTGTGTGTGTGTGTGTACCTCTATAATCATCTTGACTGTGGGCAGAGTGGTAGAGATGTTCTGTGTGTGTGTGTGTGTGTGTGTGTGTGTGTGTGTGTGTGTGTGTGTGTGTGTATACCTCTATAATCATCTTGACTGTGGGTAGGGTGGTAGAGATGTTCTGTGGGTGTGGTGGTCTCACAGTGATGGGCACACAGCCAGCATACAGGCAGCCGTAGAACGCTGCTATCAGGTCGATCCCTAAACACACACACACACACACACACACACACACACATACACAAACAAAAAGCATAAGAGAATAAATCATTCATGGGTAGTGTGTAATCATGTGAGGTGTACTGTTTGTGTGTGTGTGTGTGTGTGTGATGTGTATTTAGTGTGTGTGTGGGGGTAGTATACAGCATGTATACTGTATACTTATTAGACATGTTCCAGCCATACACATCACTGGACCAAAATCTGCTGCTCAAACCCACTGTCAAAACAAAGTGTGGTGAAGCTGCTTTTTCCCACTATGCAGTGCGGCTCTGAAACCTACTTCCAGATGCTATCAAAAAAGCACTTTCTATTTATTTATTTATTTATTTTTATTTATTTATTTACTGGATCCCCATTAGCTGGGACAAAATGCCCCCGCTATTCTTCCTGGGGTCCAAGGACAAAAAACAAAACAAAAACACATTCAATGATTAAACACAAATACAACTATATGTTTACAAAGTGTAAAACATCATAAGCTTGAACAATAAGTACATAATTGAATAAAAAGCAGATTTTCCTAAAAATAGTTCTTTCCTAAGTAATTCCTTACTTGTTTTTTAAAAATGTTCTTTGAATAGATTTTCATCATAAAAGGTGGTATACTATTCCATGTAGTTATAGCTCTATATCCAACTGTACGTTGTAAGGCATTAGTGTTGGCTCTTGGTACCACAAACCTCCCTTCCACTGCAGATCTTGTGTTATATATGTGATCAGTTTTACAGAACAAATTGAATTGTCTCAGAGGAGTTTTAGTTGTTAGAATTGACCATGTTGATACCAGTAATGACGCACATAATCTGTCTTCAACTGTTAACCAGTGAAGACGAGAGTGCATGTTACTTATATTCGTATGTAGTGGGCACTTGAGAAGTAACCTTGCTGCTCTGTTCTGCAGCACTTGAAGCTTGGCTAGATGTTTTCTAGAGGCATTAGACCACACAATATTACAATACTCCATCTGACCCAGAACCAAAGCATTAACCACTGTCTTCATTGATTCCTGTGTGAGGAATGTTCTGCACCTTCTCACTAATGCAAGGGCACAACTCATTTTATTCACTATTTTCTCTATTTGTTTAGACCAAGATAGTCGACTGTCTAAAACTACACCTAATAGCTTTGCCTCCTGTACCTGTTCAATTGGTGTACTATTTATGTAGAGCTGAAGCTGAAGGTCATGTGCCAAGGCATTCTTGGAACCAAATAATATACTTTTAGTTTTAGAGATGTTAAGTACTAATTTATTTTCTATCACCCATGACTCAACTTCTTGTAGCACATTATTCAATGTCTCTGTCAGGTCTGCTAGTGTATTTGCGGATGTGTACACTGTTGTGT